>JAULBU010069245.1:0-52175 GCA_032358235.1 Odonthalia washingtoniensis
TGTTCCAATTACCGTTCATTTGGATGCACATTCATCAGCATTGAAATCTGTTCAATGTTGTTGAAAAGTAATAAATCGAAATGCCTCTACTACAATGTTTGTTTAACCTTCCCATAATGAGTCTCTAATACGATGTTTGTTGTTTCACATTCCCATAATGAGTTTCAAGATTGTTCATTCCTAGTATGGTTTACTGAATATGAAATTTTTTCTGATATTCCTATACATGATTTCATAATTGTATTCGTTTCTGTTACTATAAATTTATGCACTTTGCACATAATATGGTAATAAAGTTACAAGTTGAGCTATCTTTTTTCATGAATTACGTTTCGCTATCGGTATTATTATACCGATGGCACAGTAGCATTGAAAAAGATCAATCGTTCAATCTCTGAGGAAGTGAGGTGTACAGATAGGAAAGGCCAATAATAAAAATATTGGTGGATGATATCCGGCCACCGATGGCGTAGTAGAATTGAAAGAGATGAACTGTACAATTTCTGAGGAAGTGAGGTGTTCATATATCCGATTCCTCTTGAGATCAATGATGACAGACTGGATACAAAACGAACAAATACATTTTGTGTAATATATTTTTGACGTCTGGAAAGTTGGCGGCGTTGTTACGGTAACGTTGAAAACAGTGTTAGGGCAGACTTCGTAAGGTTGAAAACCGTATCCCTACAGTGCGATTGAAAAAGCCCTGTTCATGTTATGATGTTCATGTCCCTATCAATCATAAAAGACAAGACAATGCAACTACATTTTGTTTTGATAATTCTGGATACGGTTTACATATCCGATGTCTGAAAACATTACAAAAAAGGTAAAACTTATTACAGAAACGTTATATACCGTATACAAGTGTAGGGTTCTTAAAAAGAGAAAAGAAATGCCCAGTTGTCAAACCCAACCGTATTTTTCTTCATCGTTATACGTCTCCTCCTTGCCGCACAGTCAACGGAGAAAGTCCATCTTCCGTGTAAGGATACTCAATCTCATGTCATCTGCGCCAACTAAATATCATGCAGTGCAATCTCCACCATCACCACCACCTACAATCCTCTAACACTGTTCAAACAGCCCCAGTAGCTGAAGATCAACAAAAGAAACATCATCAACGGACTACGTTACTTTTACTTGGAGACATGTCTTCTGGAAGATCATCTGAAATGGAGGTTGAAATGCATGCTTGAATAACTAGACTCTGAACACGTCAATGTCAGTGATTATGCTTTAGCTGGAGAAACAGATCATATTATGATGAATTCGTCTGCGTCGAACTCAATTTCAGCAGCTATGCATGTTCGAAGCAATAGTATCATTCCACGATCAACTTCAAGTGGTACAGCATTTGGCGCAAAAAGCACACAACGACTAGGTAGTAAGAGTGACGCAGGCATGTACTATAGACAAGCTTCAGAATTTTCATCATCATCTGCACGTGATGGCGCTGGTAATGGCTTGTACACTGATCATCATCAACATGATCATCACCAACAACAGCTACCGATCAGTTAATCAACTACAGGAACAGCCATTCGTGATTTACGGATGTATCATAATGCTGTCTGCCTTCAGAAATATCCTGGCGGCTATCCATTACTAAGCAGTTATAGAAGTGATGAAGGAGATTCATTGACGAATTCAGGTACAGATTCATTTAATTACAATCCGACGAACGCACCATATCATACGAATACAATATCGTATAATGCATCATCGATGGAATCATCTACTATAGGTACACATAAAAGTCCTGGATTTATGAATTTTATTGGTAATGGGTTTTGGCAGACGGTCGTCTGCGTCAACTATGGCTACACCTGGTGTAAGTGATATGTCATTCTTGAAATGTGTTATGGGCGTGTTGAAGGGCGCAACTATGAATAGAAGAAAGAATTTCATACAGGCTTCTGAAGCAACTCGTTGGTTTTAACTTCTGATTTACTACAGTTAGAATATAGATATATAACGAAGAAACCATCAGTACCTAACATCGACCACATTGTCTTTAGTCAAGTACGGGCGTTACGAGGTTCGGACCGTGAAGTAATAATAGACACTGTAGAATATAGGAAACCAATAGCTCTAATATTTCAAATGTTCGTATGATCCATTAATAAATGCATGGAATGGTAAATCATTGTCTACTAGGAAACGAATACATGATTTTCTTTTACTAGGATCTTTAGAACGCGGGTCGTTCTGGAAAGTGAAATTAGCATTATCATCTGTGGATCTACAGTTTTCTGCAGTGAAGATATTGGAAAATATAGGATACGAAGACAAATGCGAGTTAGTTTTGATCGTGGTGTTAATCAAGCTATTATTAGAAATTATGGCGCTTCAACTATTAATGATATTAATGAAGATAATTTTTTAAAAGATTTGAAGCATGTGAATGTAATAGAAATGAAAGTTGCTTATGATGAAGATGCCAAAGACTCTACATTTATAGTTTTTGAATATTTGGCGAGGGGGGTCCTATCATAAGGTCTTCTAAATTAATGGATGCTGCACGAATTACAAATGATAGAGCACGAGAAGCTTTCGTTGATGTACTTTGCTGGTTGGAATATTTACATCGAAACTTTGTAGTGCACCGTGATATCAAATCAGATAATTTATTAGAAGCAGGTAATGGAACTGTAAAAATCTGTGATTTTGGAACTGCAACTCGATATCGATCAAATAAAAATGGCGATGATGAAGAGAATGGTATGAACGAAAGACATTCTTCTGGTATAGGAGGAACACATCAATTCACAGAACCTGCACTATGTATGAGTGATAGCAGTCCATCAGGTCCTTTACAATGTTTTCCAGCGAGTGACTGGGGTAATGATTTAGACCTCGACAACTTTCAAGATGTAGATGACGATGCAATTGATGATCAAACGTCTACCGCTATATCGGCCAAACCACCTACCCTTATCATCGATGAGAGTCCAGCGGCCATTGGAAAAGCTGCTACTAATTTCGTACAGCAAACAACAATGTTACTACTTTTTATCAATGATCAACAACATCAAAAGTAAATATAAAACATCTTCATCCGTAGATTCATAAAAAATCTCACATTGTGTGAATTCTGTAAGAGCGTTAATTGATGGCAATTAAGCTTGTTATTTTCCAGGTTTGCAATGGACGGCTGTTTGAAACTCAGATTGTTTCCCATTTTCTACCTTGGTCACCAACATCACCAACATTATCAACATCACCAACATCACCAACATCTCCAACATCTCCAACATCTCCAGCATTATCAACATCAATAAATTCACCAATATCATAAATATCATAAACATCATCAACATCATCAACATCATCAACATCATCAACATCATAAACATCACCAACCTTATCAATAGCATCAACATCACCAACATCATCAACATCATTAACATCAATAACATCATCAAAATAATCAACATCAATAACATCACCAACATCATCAACATCAATAACATCATAAACATTATCAACATCGCCAACATAAATAACATCATCAAAATAATCAACATCATCACCCTCATAAACATCACCAACATCGTCTTCAGCAACCTCGCCATGCAATGGTCATTACCGAGTTAGCCAGTGTTGAAAATTCACCGAAATTTGTATTTCAGTACCAAAAGTATTTACGAACTGCCCTCTGGGATGTTATTTGGGACCAAGATTGTTCAGTTTGTTAACAAGGCGTCCGTGGTATGCAAGCAATTCTCAAACCTGTCGTTATTCCGGCTAACTCTACTGGCTCCAACTTTGCAATGTCAGAAGTTGTTGACTTTATTCTTAGTACCCTGACTCCTCGGTTGTCACAACCATCTCATTAGCCAAAAGCCACACTTTCATACGAGGATTTTTATATTGAGAAAGCGTCTTTCATGATAAGTATTCCTGGACCCCAATATCCCATATTGCTTTGCACTTCCGATCCTTATTCCAATGATTTCTCAAATTTCCCTGACAGTATAACTCCTGCTGTGTTTCATGGCTCACTTCGCATGTTAAGCTCCCTCATCAGTTCTGCTGAAACTCTTCTTTACATTCAAGGTCTTTCCTCAAAAATATGTAATTCCTCTCTAACTTTTCAAACTCATCCAAATGATCTGGTTAGAAAAGCAGTTGCGGAGATTCTTCCAGTTCTGATTCGCTTGGATGATGCCGGTGTACCAAACGATTTTATTCTAAAAGTTCATTTTTCAACTATGAAGCTAATCAAAAGCACAATGTGCTTTTGATTAGCTTCATAGTTGAATGTGTCCTAAAGAATGTCCTATCTCTTCAACAGGGATATATGGCAGATATCCCTGCTGAAGAGAGAGGGCAATGTTTAGAAAACTCTTTGGAATCACTGGCAACTAGTTTGCAGAAAATACCAATTACCAATTACCCATACCTGTTGGAGGAAATGCTCGTGGTTTGCAAAAACGTCTTGTGTTATGCTTCAGATTATTATTCCTGACACGTATGATAATCAACTTCTGAATCAAATAATGATTCATCTACAGTTAGATCAACGAAACAATTGATTACATATATAATAGGTGGAAATCGGGGCTGATGGCAATAGGGTCGATTTGATGACAATGACATTTTTCCTATATGTCTACGATATATATATCTACCCTATCGTCGCCTATTCTTTTATAGTAATTATATCACGTAAAAAGACAACCTCTTTAATTTTAAAATGGTGTGATGCAAACTGACCGAAGTTATAACCTTTACAAATACGCATTTCATGACCGACATTACACCACATGAAAAGAAGAACCTCCTCACAAGAAACGAAACATTGCAATACTTGTCAAAATAATCTGTAATTCCAATTACAGCTTCCAGTTACCATTTCATATCAATCCACATATCTCCATTTCCCTACTTCATCTCATTTATCCAAACAGTTCACAATTGTGCCCCTATTTTCATATGTTTCCTTCACGCACATATCACTTTCCATGCTTACTATTGGTCTTTAAACCCCATGTAACTACCATTCCCATCTGGCCACCTATGCCGAATCCCCTCTAATGCACAACCTCGCAACTTGATACGATTGAAATTCCCTAAAGTGCCGTACCTCTCAAATATGTAGAATTTATATGCTTTTTTCTTATAATATTGCTGTCCATCTCGTTCAAATCTTGTTCAATAATTGCAGCTTTAGTTTTTTCTATAATTTCAGTTTCGCTTTCAATCCAATAACATGGAAAACCATCACAAGTACTGCACTCTTCAATCTTTTCTTCACTCCCTGTTCCAATGCTATTTTCTACTGTCAGTCACATTTCAACCTAACGAAGTGAACCACTTTTTTCTTCTTCTGTCCCTTTTTTTATTGCGTGCCTCTCTGTAGGTTGTTTTACCAACCTCGTAGTACTAACAGGGTTCCTAACTGCTTCTTTGAACTATCTTCACATATTTAGGTGATTGTGTAGACGCATCTGACCTCATTCGGTTTCTTGTTTCCATTATGCTTGGTGAATCATTTTCATTCCCATGCTCCCCACTAACGCCAAATGTCCCGTACTGCCAACTTCCATCACCCTCGTAATCACTTTCACTCACCTCTCCACTTTTATCGCGTCCTTTACTACTTGACGCAGCGCCTATTGATACTTTCTCGCTACAATAGTCAACATTTCGTACAACATACGGTGCATCTGCACTCTCATACATTGTCCTTTCGCTTGTATGCTCGGAAATATCTTTTTCCTGGCTTTGTTTCTCGAACTCAACAGTGTCGCCCCACGTCTCATTCTCCCAACTACGATAGTGCACACCATCACTTTCTCCAAAAACCCTATTCATACACTTTCTACAATCAGTCGCAACGAGGGTACTTTCCGCCCAACTCCCAGAATGCTTCGTTCCGCTTCCTCCAGCCCCATATGTTGATACAGACTGTGATTCTGTCCATACAGATGATTCTTCCATCCACGTACCGTTCAATGTTTCCTCACTCGCCTCCCATTTTTCCCGCAACTTCCCGAACTTCTCCTTCTCCGCTTGACATTTTTCGCTTTTCTTGCGTTTTTTATGCAGTAAAGGACAGGAGGAGATTTTCCCCATGAATCTCATATTTCCAGGCGAAATACACCCCTTTACAACAAATCAAACCAGGGTCTGTCCGCATCTAATTATCAAGTGGACATAATGCAGTTTTCACTACTAATAACACAAATTTGAATTTTCAAATGTATTGCCCTTTCAGAATTCGTTTCAAAACTTAGAACTTTGTCGAAACAGTGTCAATCAACTTTACTTTGCCATTTCATATTTACTTGTTGTGACAAATAAATTAACTAGTTCACTTACTTTTATGACATTTTCCCGTTGGATCCACAATCCGACTAAACTTTCTAAAGAGCTGGCAAACAGTTAAAGTATGCAAAGGCCGACGACGAGTTTGTTCATGCTTACAGTAGTCATTTGTGAGATCCCAGGGAGAGTATAATGATGCTGTATGTTGTAACACTGGAGACGCTGACGTGGTCTTCATGACGGTCTTTGTGTCGTCAACGACGCCGCCCGAGTTCGATTCTAGGCGGTGTCATTATTATGCAGTTTTTGGTTTTTGGCCCATTTTGCACACGTGGCTCGATCCAATTCTAAAAGTAGACAATACTGAATTCCTGGTTATAGTCCGGAAGACGAGACAGAATTATGATTTTCGCCTCTATCAAAGCTATATATTTATTTATGATGTTCGATTTTCTGCATATGGAAATACAATGCTAGCTGTTTACGCATCAGGGAATGTAGTTATCTGGGATGACCCCGATGTGTACAGCTCGCATCCGGGAAGGTTGGAAGCAGCGGTAACAGCGGCAAAGGCAGTGGCTCTGGGTTGCGTGCAAAGATCATCCGAGCATTTGATGACAGATCAGAAAGCTAGGTGACATTTCTGGATGAACGGCACACGATAGTTGTTGTTGGAGACCCCACAGATCCATCATCTGTGGGCTATTTTCAGGCATCTTTAATCAAAAAGGTCTAATACGCCCATTTCTGAAAATTTTCAGGCACCCTCAATTGAGGCATTGATGGACGACAGGTATGTTTTGGGAAAATCCGTCACATTCGGCAATGGTAAATGGCCCGTGTAATTTCATGTACGTGATATATGGCAGGGATGTTAAAAAAGAAATACACATTTTTGCACGGTATAGAGGTATGTAGCGGTGCTAAACGATTGTGACGGAACGGCTATAGGGCGGCGGTTCGTAATCCAACTGTCACAAATGATGTATGACAGCAGCACTTACAGAAGTAGTTTCTCCATGAAGAATACGCTCGGTAACAAGGTTCCGGTCACTATTTATGCACACCATTGTATAACTACGACAATTGTGTTCATTACTGACCTTGCCCGGTCTTGCTTCGTCTCTCCCCCTTTTTCACTTCGTCACTACACAGAGGGCTGTACACGTTCTTTCTTGTAGATACAATTGTATATACTATTCTACATTTTCTCTATTCGCAGAATGATCCACGTTCTCAATTCTTAGCCCCGTTCTCTGGATGTTTACTGTTATGTATACGAACACTGTAACTATTACACCTGCTTTGTCTTATTTCTACCGTTACCTTACGCCGTGTCACGTATTTATTGTAATTACAATAGACTTCAGACAAACATCTTTTATTTTTCACAGTGCCAAACCGTGCCTTCTTATTGGTTCAGGACCTTTCAAGGAATATAGTTTTTCTCGGAAACACAATTTTTGTGTTTCCCGTGTTATCCAACATTCAATTAGAAGCACATCTCCGTCACACCTAAATCGAGGCATTCATTCTCTACCGTGCGAACGATTACCGCGATTGCCTTCCAATGTTCTGTGCAGTTACAACATCTCATCACCGTTATTCACATATATTTTATTTTAAAATCGGCAGGGGTCATTCCCCGGTAGAGGGCATAGATTTTGTGCCACTCACATGCTACTTGCCCAGTACAGCATCAGTTAATTGAAAAGGCATCCTTCATTAAAAAGTTCTATTGTCACCCATTGTGTCCAATGGAAATTGTTTCTTACTAAATGTCAAAGTCCGTTTAATGGTGGTTCTCTTTCCCCACGACAAGGAATTGTTCCTGAATTGGAATGATTGCAAGCGATTTCCCCTGAATTGGAATCACTTGTCTCACCATACTTATGTTTACGCCAGAAACGATATATAGAAGCCGCTGCAAAACCAACACCCAAGCCAATACCAACTCCACTTAGGACTGCTGCACCGCCAGCAAAACCAGCAGTTGCAACTGAGCCAGCACCCAACACCATCTCTCCAGTACCAGCTGTGATTCCTAACGCGCATCCTGAAATCGAAACCCCACCAGTGGTATTGGCAATAATGCTATTCTTCTCCTCCCTTAACGATTTTTCTCTAGCGTTGTATTCGGTCTTTCTTGCTGTGCTAATTATTGATTTTATCGCCACCATCCATTCCAACAAATTTTTACGGAGGATCACAACGCCACCATCCAAATCAATATCTGCATGGGAAGCTCCATCGAAACGATAAACTTTTGTTAGAATAACTTTTGGTCCACTTACAGATTTTTCCTTTATCACTTCTCCAAGTTCCAGATTGTACATTTCTTCTGACTCTTGGTGAAGATTTTTCTTTTCTTTCTTATCACGGATTGTCGCAAAGCAGTTGTGAAAGACCATAACGCGGCTCTTAACAACACGAGCAACATCTCAGAATGAAGCTTTCGTATCGGTTGTCACATTTCTATTTGTCACGAAGCATGCTGCTTGTACAGTTAGACCAATGTTACTGAACTGCACAAATACACTATGGTCACTGATAGTCTCACCTACTCCCGGTACATCCATCAAAAAAATATGCAGATCCTTGTTATCATTCCGCACTATACGCCAAAGCATGATAGACAATTCCTTTGTTTTATCCATTTGTGACGAGACACTTAATGTTTTTCTTTTGTCGTTTGGAGCGACATAAAATATCGATCTGAGTAAGTTAGTCTTTCCAACTGATGTCTCTCCGACGAATGGGCAGATTACATTTGTCTCAGAGTCCATTTGTTTTTCTAGGAAATGTTCATCCGGAACACTGTAGGGAAACGGTATAATACAAGTTTTGATCTTATCTGATTGGTTCATCGTCATATAAGCATTATTTATGAATAGGGTTGGGAGGTAAAGACACAAAAGACAAGAAAAGGGATTATTCAGTTTATTATTCGTAGAAAGAATTGGGAACTTTTAGAAAGATAAAAAACTAAGTACTCGAATGGTTTTGGACTTGCCAGTATTCTGTTATGGGCAGTTTAAGTAGAGATAAAAAAACTGACAATACTTTGAGAGAGCATTTCAAAATTTGCATTTTGGATTTCAAATGCAAATTAAATATATGCTAAAATCTCTACCGTAATAATAGTGCTTCCAAATCAGGATACATAATCGAGAGTTGGTTATACTGTTGAAATTATCTCTATTCTCTTTTTTGATGGTTAGCCATGGAAGTGATTTGAGTGTATAATTGCTCATCAGAAAAATCAATTTGTATTTTTCCAGAATGTAGAATTATCTAAAGTGCATCAACGGGGGCCGTTTCTTTTTGTAATGCAGTCTGCACGGTTGACTTTTCCAGGTATCCAAATCATCTTTCTTCTTTATGAGTTTCGAATTCGAATCTGATGACGTTGGCGTCAGCTCGTATGGATTGATCCGCTGAGTTACAACATGTTGATAAAGTTGTGAATAAATCTTTGGAGTCTACAGCAATATTTAGGGTTACATCTAAGTTTAAAAGTTTCTGGAAAGATTTTCGTACCAATTTTCCTTCATCTATAGCAGCAACAGCTGCTAGAATGTCAGCTACATCAATGCTTTTCACTGGTCTTTTCGACTTATGGGAAGACCATTAAATAGTGTGGAAAACTGAGCCACTTTTTGAATCACCAATAACAAAGCCACAAATGAATGCAAGCTGGCCATTATCAATGATCCTACTTCCATCAGAAAATACAATGATTGAAAAACTACAGTTATTATTTTCTTCATTATTTACATATCGAATTGTACTACCAAGTTTCTTCAGGAGTTTGACATAATTTATTTAGAGAATGAGATCTTCAACTTTCGGTTTCAGAGCTTTTTGTTGTAGACAGCTGGCATATAAGGCACAAAAGGGGGATGCTGTAATGACCAGTCAACCAATAGAGCTGTTCACAGATCTGAATGAACCAAGTTCAATGTCATTCAGTTTATTTCCAATTTCATTTCTTCTACTTCTAGAGGGACAGTAAGGTTCTAGTGCAGAAATGTTTTGGTCACCATCAATAGATATGTTAATATCATCTGTTTGTGTAATATGAAGTCTATAAAATAGAAATGAACCTGGCCCATGCACTACAGTTCCTAATTTGCACTTAGATTCAATTAATTCTATGGAAGATAAAATAACTTCAGTCTCACCTGCAAATAGTACATCGCCCACTAGTTTTGCAACAGTACCAATTAGATTTTCATTTCTTTATAAAAATATCTGAGGGACGAATAGCAGTTGTTCAAATCCAATTTCCTTGAATAGTGTGTCACTCACTAATTTCCATTTGGAATTTGCGTTGACAACTCCATAGGCTGCCGTTAAAAGGAGCCAATAATATTTACCTCGGTCATTGCTTTCTACAGGGGGTATAACGTACACATCACGCTGTGCCTGCCCACTTCGAAGAAACGCTTTGAAGTCGATTTTTGAAAATTTCTATTTAAATAGCACAGAGCACAGCCAATGATAAAATAATTCGTATTCCAATCCCAGAACAAGTTGATGAATCAGTTTTCATATTATCACGCTCTCTATCTTTATTACCATGGGGTGAAATCCTGGCCTTCATTTTTAAGCTATCGTCATCTTTGCATTTGACTTTGTGTAGAGTACATGGCTTGAAATTATATTTGCTGCGGAAGGCACATCTTCAATTGAAACCAACTTGACTTTCTTCTTGAATACATCTTCTTCCAAATTATATGAGTTCTGTAATACCGAATATGGTAAACCTTGTGCTTGAAAGCGCATGAAGTCTTTGCAGCCAAACATTTCAACAAATGTTTCCAGGTTGTTTTTAGTATTTTCGTTGATATTAAATTCTCGAATACTATTATAATTAGCGTCAAGTTCATTTGGTTGATTACCAGTGTCATACTTCCAGGTTTCATTGTGAAAATTTAGTTTCTTGATATCACCATCTTTATAGTATACAGTACATTTTTCTGATTCACTGTCAAAATTGCCGACCGTGCCAGAGAAATACTGTTTTTCATCTGGCCAATAAACACTAATTTTGTCTCCAGTACTTTGGGTTTTGAAAAACCCATCTGAGGAGTCATTACTGAAATTAAAAACACTGTTTTAGGGTTCCATAGGGGTTGATTTCTCATAATTTTCAGATATACATTCCATGGATTCATCAATGGCATCACTGACGGAATTGTCTAAAATATCGATTGCCTCTTGAACTTTTGGAGTAAATTCACAATCTTTAATTGAACGTCTTACATATTCAATTGCTGCTTGTATAATTTTTCCATTTTTCCAGGTACTATAATGATACCTGAAGACAGATCGAGTTATATAACCGGTTTGGGTTCTATCCATTTCCCCGTTTTCTGATTTTCCAGTTTGATGTACACATCAACCATATCACCAATAGATATAGGGGCGCACTTAGTAGATTTATTTCTCATGATTAACGTTAGCTTTCGTTTCGCAATTTTGTACCAAGAAAATGGCAGTCTACGTGTGCATATCAACCAAGAATGGTGGTTGCGATTGTTCTACCTCGACTAATTGAAGGTCTCTCCTTGACTTCCAAATATGCTAGATCTGATATGAGACCGTTTATAAGGTGTGAATCATGTCCATCATATGTGAAAAGAGTAAGAGAAGGAGATGAGTATTTAATGAAGGTTTATGAACTTCAAATTATTTCTGGATTGCCTTCATACATATCAAGACTAAATGATAATGGTCATGCAGCTGAGATTATGACAAGGTGCCACCATGACAGGGTACAGATTGCACTAACCTGTGTAATGGAGAAAGACTACAAACATGTTAATGAGAAAGCATTACGTGAACAGATAAGTGAAAAATTCAGTAAAGGAGATGAGTATCTTTATGCACTTTTCTTCGCACCCGTTGTTAGCAAAAAGCTGATTGAAATTCTTTTTCATTCTTTGTTGCGGATTCTGCTCATTGTACTTGATTAACGAAAGGAACTATGTTCTCAATTTACGGGTCTGATGTTAACAGAGAGCAGGTTTTTAATGGCTGTAATGTTTATGGCAGATAATGAGTCTGAAATTACTTGGACTCTTATGTTTCAGTTTTTGAAAAGTCATTATGATTTTGACAAGGACCACATACGAATCATAACGGACAAAGATAAGGGTTGTTACAAAGAACTAAAAGACGTTCTGCCAAACTTGAAAAGATTTTTTTGCGCTATGCACAGAAACGTTAATGTCATGAAACATGCAGGTGCAGGTGGTGCGAAACTATTTCCAGATGCAATAAATTGTTGGGACTATAATAAATTGGAATCATTGAAAAATATATATACCGCAAAGAGCTCAGCATAAATTTCAAAGATGAATGATAAAGAACAGTCTCCAATTAGTAGAGGCGGTCTGTTTGGTAAATGCACGAGAAAGGGGTGGAAAGCATGAATAATGCAAATATGCCGGCAAGAAAATATTCTATTGGTGCTGCGTTCATCAAATCAATAAAAATGGATCAAAAACGTTTTATGCAGGCAAAAAAAATTCCAATCGCATCCAAGAAAAATGTTTAGCACCAAAAGTTAAAAAATATGTAGATGATATCCTTGGTATAGCAGCTTCTCGAAAAATGCCTGTAACATTCCTTGGCCAATCACGGAGACATGCAAGAATATTATCAGAAAACAATCCCGTTGTTAACTATGAAGTGTTGTTAAATTTATAAATGTGTAGTTGTGGAGAGTGTCAAAATATATGCTTAACGTGCGTTCATGCAACATATGCGATTTTAAAATCAAGAGGAGATATTTGTACACATTTAAATAGGTACTGGACAACATCTACATATAAGGAACAGTACTACAATCTTCCTTTATACACAGTTAACTCCATAAACCAGTTAGTGGATGGTACTGGTTATTTTAGATGTATGAAACTTCCACTTTTGGTCCCACCGAAGCGAGGGATACCTAAGAAAAGAAGATACATAAGTGCTTTGGAGCAAAGCGTAAAGCGTTCGAAAAGATGTTCAAAATGTGGGGCGATAGCAGCTAACGTAAGGAGTTCTACTAGAGTTGATGGAACAGTTGCTTAGATCTGTCTCCCCCTTTTACTATAAATTAAAAATTTTGAAAAACGTTTTCAATATTTTAAATTTTTGGAAAATTTGTTTCGGTTTAAACCGTGAGGGAAATCCATGTTCTTGATTCGATTTTTTGAAAAAAGTGTTTCAATTCTAGTATGGCAAAGGGGGAGGCGTTTTGAACGTGGCTGAATAGCCATTTATTTTTCTGTACACAATCGCACCTTTGCCTGTCACTGTACTTGGGACGTGAAAATGCTATAATTGAATTATATTCGGTCCTTTTTGATATTTTTGGCAATTTTTATAAACATACAGACAATTTTGGATTTTATGACGGGGCCACGCTATATTTTCTTCATTGCTCATAAATTATTGCTTATATTTGGACTTCTCCCTTTATTTTATAATTGCAGAAAGGGCTGGTAGGACCTTCCTTACACTGAAGATATTTTCCCGTGACTAACATTTCTGTGTGTCACGTGCCTGCTGTTTCCGGAGAACCTTGGCCACCATTTCCTTACAGGTGCAGCCGTCTCAGAATACACAATATTCGCCCTCTTTATTGCATGAAGAAAACAGTTCTCATTCTGTACCCCCTTTACGGAAACAGAGGTACATCCTATTCCGTAATCACACAAATGTAAGAACGTGCTCAGAACGGCTGAAACATGCTTATTCTAATATAGAATCGCTCTTAAAATATGTATTTTAAAAAACAGTTGAAAAAATGCAATTTTGGGTTATCTGACATTTTATGGTGTACACCGCCGAAATTTCCGAAATAAATTTTTGAAACGGTACCCTGCACATGGAAATTACAAAAACATCTCCCAGTTAAATTTGAATTTTGAAAAGTCTTTACTCTTACTTTTAATTAAAATTGGGGTACTGCTGTTCGTGAGAAACTGGACTTGCAACCTTTCAACGGAGACAGAAGATTTATCAACTATGGCGCGTGGTAGTGTCAAAGACCACTCCAAGAAAAAACAGTACATCAAATACATAAATGGGGTGCTGTCGCCGCCTCCATACTGCGCTATCGGTCTATCAACCCTGACTCTGCATTTGCGTCTAGCGTAGTTCTGTTGGCATGGACGAAAAGAACTCATGAACAAACGAAAGAGAAAAAGCACATCGTGAAGCGAACAACACCGAGCTTGCGAGGGTCAGAAAAACCAAGCGTGCGTACGAGGTTCGAAGCATAAAAATGAGGGTTGAAAGTGTTTACTTCTTAGACTGTAATACTGCGTGTATGAGCGTCATGACTGATTACAACTGCTTGCCGCTATCTGCACTTCATTTGGTCATCAATTGAAGCTTTGAAACGGTCCTAAACTGTTTTACCTTTTCACTTTTTTCTAAAGTTTACATTTTCACAGCACATAATTGCAGCCGTATTAAATCTCACCCCCGTTTCCCCAAATTGAGCAACATGTGCTTCCCCTGCATAAACCTCTTGTACAAGTATGAGATCTTTTTCCAAAGTGAACTTTGGGCGTCTACCACTACGATTTGTTGGTGACATTCTTTCCATGTTCGTCATGTCGCTCGTCGGTGTTGCCGCTGTTGTCACCGTTTGATAGTTGATGTTGTCCGTAATGATTATGACTTTGCTCATATTGTTGGTTATTGCGTACAACTTACGATGTTTGCCAGATTGGGCAATTCGTCGCAGACTGCTTGTGATTTTTTGGCTCACTACAAACTTTATATGTTGAGAGAAACGCATTCACAAACGAGGGAATAAAACAATCAAAAAAAGGTGTTTCGGTTTCTACGTTTTTTGGAGGGAGCCTTTTTGGATGTTTCGTTATCTCCTTTCTTTGGAGGGAGCATCATTCTCGGTACTACTCATTTCCTACACGATTTCAGTAAAAAGTCACATTTCATCACAATTCACACCGAAATTTTGCAAGATTTCAGAAACTACACGACACGTGGAAATTTTTACGAATTTTTCATGACTTCTATTTTGAAAACCCGCAGAGTAAAATCTCTATTTGCTGTGTTACACTCAATGACGTTGAAAAAACTTGTAATGATGCAGCCTACACTGCAATTTACTCATGTGGCATTTGCGACGACGGTCAGGTAACACCTATACTGTGTAACTATACAGTGTAGTTCCAGCTTACTTATCAGTCTCTTCAATACACTGTATACTTGACAGGTGTATTTCTAACAGTATGTCTTTTGAGGCATACTCTTCTTTAAATAAGTAAGTCTTAAAAGACATACTGTAATAACACAGGAAAATTATCAAATTTTAAATTATGGGAGAAGTGCAGAATTTGCATGCAGAATCTGCACTGGTATGTCGCGGTTTTGTTTAGAATATGGATTCTTTTTTAATTTTAAAATTTGGAGTTAGCACCAGCTCTGCGTCACCCTCCATTGGATACCGCTATTTCCGAAGTTTCAGACTCTCGGGCCAAGAACTGACTGCATGGCCCCACTGCCAGCCACTTCTGCACATTTTGATTCGTTTAGAGATGTTCAATTTTGTTGAAAAATGTATAAATAGATTGGTGTTTTTTTGGATAATAATATATTATTCTATTATCATTTTTTTGAATTAATATCTAAAAAATAAATCAGAATTGATTGTACAATTAGTATATCATTTGTGACGTTCCTACTTGTCGACGTCGACCAAGAAATCAGCATCTCATTTCTGTGTATTATCCTCGTTATTCAAGCTATCACAGCACTTTCATTTTAAACCTTTAAGGACGGAAGTCGGGTAAAGCTGGTGAGATAGCTTTAAGGAAAAATCCCTGTTTTCATCATAAAAGTAAAGAAAATATAAGAAAATGAAAAATTCTATAAGAAGGTGAAAAATGACATTTGTAAATTGATTGAACGAATTTTTGCACTGACCATTCAATCAATGGCATTTTTGCTAAAAATTGATTTTGAAATTTGCAACAATGATGGTAAAAGAGATGGCATGCCATGCTAAGTCTGATAGTGAAATTAATGTAGATGCTGGAAAAAAGAAAAAAAGAGAGAACTTGAGGAAAGGGATTAATGTGGTAAGGAAACGAGCCTATAAGAACTAAATTTTTTAGAAGCACGGTTATCTTGATAAGTACAACAGAATACAATTACCGAATGGTATCCTGAATGGTATTCGCCGTCAATGACCTGATAAAGTAGGAAGTTATATGGGATTCAAAGATAAGTATAATGTTATAAAATAAAACCTGGTGTGGCAAGTGTAAAAATTGATATGTCATTTATGCGTATCACTGAAAAGTAATTTAAAGTTTTACTGTACAATATGCAACTTCTACAATTTAGAATTGTTCTGCCATCTCAGCTTATCGTCCTCATCTGCGCACCATCCTGCCTCCCCAAATCACATTCTTCTTCTCTTCCGTATGACATGCAGAACTGCAGTCTCTTCTTGGAAGACAACTTCGGGGATCTGACATGCCTCACGTGACGTCATTGGTGAAGTTGTCGTCCATCTGTTAGACAGTATTTTCTCCCCCATTTCTGTTCTTACTGAAATTTCTACTTGACACAACGCAGTTTTTAAGTTTTTTTGCCAACAACAGTACACTGTCGGAACAGAGGAAGACTACGCAATGTACATGAATAAAAATTTGAATTTTCACTTTTCCATCATTTTTCGTTTTCGGTTACTTCAATGGAATAGGAAGTAATTGTGATAAATATCGTGAAGTAAATAGTATGACCTTGGTTTTACGAGTATGACTGGTCATACCGCGTTGGTAATTATCGCACTACATCCAATGTTCGTTACTTTTATACTGTACGCTCAAGTGGCTTTTTCTTGTCTCTCATGTCCGCCTACAAGAGATGGAATCTGTACGACACCTGTCTCGTATAATGTATTGACTTCCATCGCAACCGGAATTGACAACATAAATCAACAATTCAAGCGTGGCTCGAGTTCAATTCTATTTTGCCGTCTCTTTGTCTAATCGATAACAGATAGTTGCGCGCCCAAAAGCTGCAACTATTGTAATCGGTATTTATGCTAATTAGTAATGTCGATTGGTCGCGTGCCAAATTTTCGATGCAAATTTGGTACAAGTATCATCATGCTTGTACATTTATTGTAGACTCAAAATAAACGGACACGCTATTATTATGTTTTATGTTTATTTACTATTTCGTAATCCTGAGTTGGTTTTTCTGACAATCGCGATTAGTGGCGAATCTAGCTTGTACGGTATGAAACGGTCGATACAAGCAAGAATTTTCAGTTTAATATGTACAGTTTCAGTTTGCGCAGCATTACAGAATTGAACCAGCGATATTATCGACCCGGTGCAATCACTAATTGGCCAGCACATCTCAGAAGTTAATAAACTTGATCTCCACACCTTCATTCGACGATAAAGAACCAAAAAAGCGATAACTGCGATAGAAAAGATATATTTTAAGTGTAATATCGATCACCTCTACACCTTTCCATCTTCCGAACTGCGAGAAGGACGATGAATTCATCTCACCAGTCATCTCATCAGACAGAGTCTTCAACAAGTTCCAATTTGAGCGATCTGTTTCCAGTAAGTGACTAGGAAAGCTCAAATTAGACTCGTACACCGCCGGTAACACCTCCACCAGCTACACCTCTACCTGAGTCAGCAGTTATGGAAGTATAATCTGAATCAAATTCTACAGACGATCCGTCGAAAAACTTATCCTTGAAAGTCCTCCAGTCCATAGAATCATCTGACCTATGCGTCCTATCAATTACCAACCTTCTTAAAGACGTCCTCAGAACCAACAAAAAAGGAAAGGAATTCCGTAAGGAACTCCTCCAACGTATCGATGTCAGCACCTTCATCTCAGAGACCTTCCAGGAAGACACATCCTTCTATCGTCGATATCGAACTGAATTGCAGAATGAAGGAGTGGAATGTTTTCTGAAAGAAGCGCATCCAACTGCCCCAATAGGTATCAAGTTGATAGTTAAACTGTGGAACGAGAACGAAAAATAATAATTAAGCGCTACTACAATTGCAACGAAGAAATGCATAAAAAGCGTTGAGCCGCGGTGGATCAATCTGGTAAGAAAAACTCCATCAAGGCTCAACCATCAAAATCTAATACTTCAACCACTTAACATTGAAAAATAGCAGCTCTCTACTCCCTTAGCTCTTAATACCAACACTACTCCGTTTCCTCACTCTTCTACACCACTTTCCAATCAATTTCCAGGTTCTAATCAAATTCCCTTCTCTTCAACCCGTTTGTCACAAAACTCACCATTTACAGCTTCTTTACCCATGCACCCTTCAGATTCTTTCCCTATTAACTCCATTCCCTTATCGATTCCCTTTTCCAGTTTCCCTGCGCACGCTCAATTTCCTACTTCATTTCCAACCTGATTACTATATCATCCTCCACAAATTGCCATACACCAACCTCATCAGTTCAACCCTCAACAATTCAATCCAGCCATTTACCGGTCAACTATCCCACAAATAAACACATATTATCAGTTAGCATCAACAAGCTCGATATACAGAACAACAATCAGCAGCAGAATCCAAACCAAAAATTCTCAAAACCCCATTACACTTATATGATGGAGTTATAGATCAAATAGCGCAATTGCACAAGAAGGTCAATGATCTGCAAACGCAAGCTAAGATAATTTTAGCTCTTTATCGCACTCTTCATAAAGAAAGAAACGTCATACTAGACAGAGGCAACTATAGATACAGGATGTTCGTCACAGTCGTGAGACTTCCGTATTAGACGAAGTGAGATATGCCTTTGAGTCACCGACTGGGTCGTTTCATAATGCGATTAAAGATGAAGAGAGACAAGATGAATTCCTGTAGCCTATTCAAACTTCAGCATCTTCACGTCCTACTGGCCGCTTTATTCATCCAGATAGACATCATATATTCAACAGTCAAGCAAGAGACCATGATTTCATCCATGGTCAAGACGAAGTAGTTCATCCAGTTCCGATTATCAATGTCTAAGCCTTAACTCCAGTTCATCAAGATAGACGAACAAAACTCAGTACTCCATTCGAAAGAAAATTTCGCAATGAGCGCTACAGCGTTGATCTTCCTTCATCTCCAAGAGATAATCGATTCCCAGCTTTAATCGATCCACTCCTTCTATTGATGAATATTTTAATATCCACAATACCGTCATGTCCATCTGCAACAAAAGTAGCAAGAACCACTTCGGGGTGTAACTAACGAATGTTTGATTGATCATAGAACCGATTTTCTCTACCTATGCCAACATTCTTCTATTACTGAACACGACTTGACTGAAATGATTAAGTTAACCCTGACTGGTAATACACTGTCTTTTTATCGGACAATACTTAGGAAAGGGAAATTGTGGAACGAAATGAACGAAGCTTTTAACAAGACATTTCTTGCACCAGAAGGCCGCGAAGAGGTGTTACGAATGCGTTCCAGACTCAAACTCACTGAATTTAAGAAGAACGATGAATCAGATGCGATCACTTTAGATAGTCTAATTAGGTGCATTCAAGACCTCATCCCCAGCATCGCACTCAGAGACGACGATGAGATGATGAAATGCAATTATCTCATTGATTCTCATCAGAAAGAACGGGAAGCGTTTGATTTTGGTGACGCAATTCAGCAAAGCTGTGGAGTATTCATCGCCAGGATGCCTCTCCCTGGAAATTTATTTTTGCAAATTCCAGTGTTTGTTGTCAATATTGATGTGCCGCTATCAGTCGGATTTGATGTTCTACGAAAGCACAAATTGATTTTGGACTACAATGAAGATGTGCTACAAAGTATCAACCCTGAATTGGAAATACCGTTCAGATATGTAAACCATCATTCATTCGTGGTTTTGTCATCCAACTCCGTCCTATTTACTAGAAAAAAGTTGGAAAAGCTGCACACTCAGTTTGTTCATCCTCATACACAGCGCTTATCTCAGATACTACGACGAGCTGACCCAGGCGTCTCACCATCTATTAAAGTGACGTTTGATCGAATTTTTCAAGCATATGCCATACCCAAGGAGTTTTATTCTCCGCCGTTCCGCTTCCGCGCATCATTTCCACCAGATGACATAATATTCAAGTACAATTTGGTTGTCGACTTTCTAAGGCTCAATGGCGAACCCGTACTACACGTTGTGTGCACTCACACCGGGTATCAGAACACCGTTTTTGTCACAGACAGGACGGCGAATACCCTCTTGGATCACTCATTAACGTGCTTGGTTGCAATTTACGCAGGATATCCAACGAGAATTCGGCCAGACCAAGAGCGGTCTTGTTCAGCCGACCATTTTCGTTCATCAGCTGAAGTACAGGGAATCGATCTCCAGTTCAGCGTGATTGAAATTCACAATTCAATCGTCATTGGAAAAACTAACCACCATCCTCTTCGTCGTATATATCTCACGATTGAAGCGGAGCACACATCCGACAATGACGAATTCGCCCTTCGGTTATCGATAAAGCCTATCAACGATACATGTGGACCATAAGGGCTATCACAGTTAATGCTTGTCTACGAGATTCCACCCGCAGTACCAGTACTGAATCGAGAACTACCTTTTCACGCCGAGATAATGGAAGCTTTAGTCAAGTCGCAGCGTGTAATGGCTACTCTACATGCAGAAAACAGAATTTGTCGTGCTGTTCAATCGAAATTACCACCGGCCACGACGTTTTGCTTCGAATTGGGTGATTCAGTACCAAATTATAGGGAAGAAAACAAACGATGGGAAGGCCCATTTAAGAAAGAAAGACTTGAAAAGAAACTCGTATGGGTCACAGATGTGAAAAGTGTCAAACCATTCATCGGCCGGTTTAAAAGGAGATGACAAAGAACTGAGTCTTTTCTTTATGTCTCATCAGACTTCTGGATCCGTCAGTAATCACGTGACCAAGTTACTGGACAATCATGACCTGCGGTGCATCTCCCCATCAGGTGAAATAGCAATGAAGTCCGAAATAGCCAGACCTATGGCCCGCAACTGTTTTCAAATAATCTACCGAAGGACCTTTCCATCTAATACCAATCTCGCCGGTGATCGATTCGTTATGGCTAAAACGAATGTTGACACCGAGAGTGAAATCATGAAGGCGAGGTACGTGGTGTAAGGACACAGGGACAAGAAGAAAACACTTTGAGTAACAACTCCTCTACTCTCAGGCATCGCTCAATTCGTCTCCTCATCTCAGTGGCTGGACTCGTAAAGTTCAAAATCTGTACACAGGATGTGGCTCAGGAATATATACAAAGCAAATAATTGATTCGAGATGTTTATATCAGACCACGTCCTATATTAGTACTCGACTCGGGGAGGGTTTTAAAATTAAGGAAGCCATTATATGGTCTACCGGATGCTGGTGACTACTGGTCTGAAGACTTAAGTGCTCATGTCACTGATACTGGAGAAGAAGAATTAAACATGGAAATTACAATGAGCGTTATCTCAGTGATTTTCAAGATGAATGCAGCAGGCAGTGTGGAGGGAATTATTAGTTTGTATGTGGATGACTCGATAGGGGCCGGCGATAGCGAATTTGAGCAATTCAGCAAAAGAACGTAACAAAAATTTGAATCGAAGAAAAGAGAAACAGCCACTTTCACATTAAACTTCCTTGCCAGAAACTTTCACAGAAACTTTCTGGCAAGGAAGTTTCAAAGGAGGGAACCTCTGTCAACATGAACTAGACCCAGTACATCAATCGTATCAATAACTTCCCAACTACAGCAACTTTTGATTCATTCCGATCACTTTGTTATCAACTCGCCTGGCTATCTAACTGTAGACTGGATGTAGTCGCAGGCGTTAACATATTATCTCAAGTCACCGAATCTAAATTCGGCAAACAGAATATCAACGAATTCAGCCGTATAATACAACACCTACGTTCTCATCCTTCACTATGCATCCCGTTTCCTCAACTCGATATGGATACCGTTCGCATGGTGGTATTAACTAACGGTTTGTTTGCCAGTATAGAGGACCTCTCGTCCCAAATTGGATTTATAATCTTCTCCAGGACGATTCAGGACGCGCCAATTGCCTATATTACGGAAGCAGAAAGTCAAGACGAGTTGTCAGATCGGTACTTGGAAGTTAGATATTTGATTTTGCCGATGCTATAGATGTTTCTGTTCTTCAACGCTTCGACTTGGAACGCATCATTGGTTAAAAAACTCAACAACCACATCCTCATCGACTCATCATTGCTATGTGATGTGATAACGAAATCCAGAACTACAACTGAAAAGAGACTGATGATAGATATCAGAGCGTCTCGCCAATCATATCAGCGCGGATACATTATAAACATTGGATGGATTAGGCGTGAGCACAATATCGCCGAATCCTTTACCAAATTTGATCCTGGTGATGGTTTAATGGAATTTTTATGAGACATGGTTTCCTGCGCTATGATGTAGAAAAAAGACGGTACGAAAATCTATCGAACACCTCGATGCCAATTCAGAAGACAAGTCTGCTATCTGCTTCTTCCCGCAATATCGCGACTTTACCGACTCCATCTTCGTTCATAATGAACTTGGTGATGACCAAGTTCCTGATGAAATGAAATAGACCGAGTGTTAGAAATGTCGTGACGTAAATAGTATGACCTTGGTGTTACGAGTATGACTGGTCATACCGCGTTGGTAATTATCGAAATACATCCAATGTTCGTTACTTTTATACTGTACGCTCAAGTGGCTTTTTCTTGTCTCTCATGTCCGCCTACAAGAGATGGAATCTGTACGACACCTGTCTCGTATAATGTATTGACTTCCATCGCAACCGGAATTGACAACATAAATCAACAATTCAAGCGTGGCTCGAGTTCAATTCTATTTTGCCGTCTCTTTGTCTAATCGATAACAGATAGTTGCGCGCCCAAAAGCTGCAACTATTGTAATCGGTATTTATGCTAATTAGTAATGTCGATTGGTCGCGTGCCAAATTTTCGATGCAAATTTGGTACAAGTATCATTATGCTTGTACATTTATTGTAGACTCAAAATAAACGTACACGCCATTATTATGTTTTAAGTTTATTCACTATTTAGTTGTCCCGAGTTGGATTTTCCCGACGGTAATATTTGATCTTTGTACCCAATAGCTATCTTCTAATCCTTAAAGCTGGTGAGACCGCTTTAAGGAAAAATATCGTTTTATTGACTCATTTTCGATTGAGTCCCGGTAAAAATTTTACCGTGATTCTTTACACCATTCAAAATACTGTATTTCATTTCTTAAAGCTATCTCAACCTCTCTAAATTTCCCGTCCTTAAATAGTTAATAAATAACAGAAACATCCATGATAGCAACACCTGAAACAACCGCGGTCCAGAGTGATTGATCGCTTTCTGGTGCACTCGTCGTCCTACATGTAGAGATTTTGATTTTGTTTACTTTTGGTTTCATTCAACAGTTGAACAATTAACCGTTCATGAACTGTATAATGCAAAACGTGTGGTCTTATAAAATTTCCTAACACCTGGTAAGAAATTAGCTTGGTGAAATTTACAGCCCCAATATGTAGGAAATTTTCTGTCTTGTTTGGAAATCGAAAATATAAGTCGCTCATTACTCCGTTTCACATTATAATATTATAATCCACATTCTAAAAAAATCGCCACATATACAATTAAATTGGTGATATGGTGCAGATATACATCGGGCCGTGCAGATATACAATTTGCGGCTGTTAGTCCGTAGTTTTGAGCAGTAAATTGTATATATGCACCGATATAAAAGCTGTATTACTGTAATGTCGCAGACACCACCCCACATGACCGAATGTCAATATTTATTGTACCCTCTTTTGATGATTGGTACACAACTTTTCCAATTTTAATGGAGAAAGAGATTTTCATAATCCAGTACAGAATGCAGTACGGGATTTGAAATTTCATAATTTGAAAATTAAATTTGGCAATTAAATAATTTCAAATTTGTATTTTTAAATCAAATCTGACTCATAGGGTACCCGTCGGCAACGCAGATTTCTGATTAGTCAGGAATTTTAAAAGTGATTTTTGTTTACTTTTATCAATGCGTATGAAAAAGTACGTTGAGTTCGACGTTGGGTTTTCTGGAAAAACGCAACGGAAAACTCAACGCCGTACACGAATATTTCCATTTAAAACACTACTCCTAAAGTCCTTTATGTACCGGAGCCAGATGTTGAGTTTGAAACTCAGAAATTTGAACTCAACGCCTAACTATAGATGCCCTCAGTAAAACCATGAAGTGGCTAGGAAATACGGACGAGCATGTGCGAACATTGTGACGGGTTCTATTGACAACACGGGGAGATAAAATGATGAAACATGTATACAAGATGTACAGTACAACTACATCGCTCTATTGCTGTAGGATGATGTAAGATTACAAAATCATCCCGCCAAGATCGAGGGGATGATAAGGGTATGTAATCCATTCATGTGTGATGAAATGATTCAAAAATCGGTACAGCTATTTTCTGTGACGGATGGTATGAGACCTGTACCGATTACGTACGTGATTCTATTCTCCCCGTCCCTTTTGTCAACGACAATATCGCATGAGATCATCGCCAGCTCTCCGCGCTCTTTCCTTTGTGACCAACATCACTGAAACGACAGAGACAGCGAAAACGAGCAGGTTTCCACGCTATTCCTACCTCTCAGAGCGACAACACCGAAGGGAAACAAACAGCTAAAACGAACATTTTTTCGGTGACGTGGAATTCTCAACAAACAAGGGCAAGACCACACCAACATCATCAACGTTATTTATCTCCATAGTTCTAAGACAGTTATATGTGAAATCTGAATTCTACCTCAACGTTGATGTTAATCAATCAGGTTCGACAATGAGGGATGAATGTTGTTTTTGCTACGTAGTACTCCGTTCATGTATCATAAAAATATATATCTCAGTTTTTTTCTTCATACCGTGGCAGCACTTGCAATATGGAAAGCACAAATTGTTGTGGATCGCCCTCTGGGATTTCTCCCAATTCCCTGTTTTCATACTACTATCTGGTGTTATTTCCTGCCACCAGTCTTCTCTTACGAGACGTACATCAAACGTCTCCCTGAGAATATCTACATTCTGATACCCATAAGGCAGTGTGGTAAAGAGTTTTTGCTCCGACACACACTTGGAGAATGCAGGATTTAAACTTGTATCTCTTTGTGAAGCGGAAACATTATCTTGGATACATTTTCTGAAAAGGATCATAGACCGGTGATCTATACTGGACAGTCATGATCCTCATCAGGCGAAGAGACAGTATTGCCGTGTCAGGGACACGCAGAAATAGACACAAGAATCAAATATACGTTGTAATTCGGTGGCCCATGGTGGGACTGACACCGAACGTAGGCCTTGTATTAAACAGAGTAATACATCTGTCCGTGAATTCACGGCCAGATGAATGAAAGGAAAGCAAAAGATGAACCGATTTTCAGCCCTGCTACTAGGGAAGATAACGCAGAAGAATAGGGATTTGCAGAAAATACCTTCGAAGAGACTGGAGCGGCAGCTGGGGAAAGCGTGAATTTTGTTATGACACAGATTGGGAAAGTGGCTTGTTAAAGCTGGATGAATGCACTGTTCCAACTTCTCAATGCACCTGGAGATATTTTGATGACAAGAGGTGAAATAGAAAATGAGAAAGAACGTTTAGAAATAGGCAATGAACGTGAAAATGTAGATAGAGTTCATATTAGAAGAGCAACTTGTGAAAAAGATAATATGAGAGTAAGGAAAAGTTTTGAAAGATAAATAGTTCCTACTGGAAACAGTAGGGAGGTCCGCGGTATGATTAGGACCCCATGTACGAGCAGATCAATTCTGGAAGTATTAGATTCTAATGGAGGCAATGATTATGTACGGGAAGAGACAACCACCACAGGGAGTGGCCAGCGATCTGATTTGAGAAGAATTGGGGATAGGCAACATCACGGAACGGACAAGGGAATGCTACGGTATTATAGTGAAGGAGACTGTGAAATAACGGATTGTCAGGAATGTATGAACATAGAGATGGATTAGTGTGAGAAGGGAGTAAGACGTGGTCGTGAACTGAACACAGTTCACGAAAATGGGGTTAATAATGACGATAATGAATTGAATGATGCAGGGAAGAGGAAAAAGGCTGCTGGACGTGCTCGTGGATCTGGAACGAAAAAATGAAGAATAGCGAGGAAAAGAGAAGTGGCCCTCAGTGGTTTGTTGCGGAAGTACTGAACCTCGCTAAGGAGTGGGTGCTACAGACACAACAACTTGTAAAATCTGAATAATCGCTGTGTAACGGGATTGAAAAATGTTGTTCCAAGCAGTTCGGTATGAACAGGACGATGGAGTATATGGGAAGTAAATGGCCCACAGCTATCAGGGATTGTCAGTTGTGAAATGCTTATTACAAGAAAGTCCTTGTGATGAACAGGACAGATAGCGGCCAACAGGAAGCAATACAAAATCTGACACATGCCATTTACCAGAGTCGAAGACGACGAGACAGAGACAGGAATCCAGGTATTGGCATATCCTTCAAATACGTTGTGGTTGCAGAATATCTGTCCACCATTCCAAAAGTTGGAGATGTGGATGAAAATAGCGGGGTGAATATTCAGCTTAAATAAGCATAAAATTCTATTGTAGGGAACACGATAAGAGTTAGAGTAGCGGAGAAAGAATCTGCACCGACTGTACCTTCATCAAATGTTGCAGACAGAAATGGGAGGTCTGATGTCAACAACGATGAACAGTCCGTGTCTCTTGATGCATGGCAGTATACGTTGGACAGAATTGAGAGTCCAGATGATACGACTGGACCTGTTAGCAACGACTCACATTACAGCGAGGATTGGACATTGCAATATAAATGTTTGGATAAAGTTCGCCTTAATTTCAGGGATGTGGAGAATATTGCGGTCGTCGGTCTCGAAGAAGGGCATGAGCGGAGACCAAGCGGTATTAAGTCAATTAAACGGAGGGAAGGGAAAAAGGTGAAGGTAGTACAAAATATAAATTAATTGATGCGATTAAACGTGCGATTGAAGAAATAAACAGAATTCTACGAGACGTAAGTACGGAACAGCGAATTGCAGGTAAGGCTGAACGTTTATACCTCGGTTTACAGTTCTTACCGAAAGGTTTGGATGCCTACAACCAGTTTTTGAAGAGAATGAAAAAATTAAGTGAAGGTACAAGTTCTGATGAAGAATAACGTTCCTCAACATTTCTTCCATTGACCTTCTTCTCATGAAATAAATTGTAATTGGATAAACAAATGATTTAGATGGATCTTACATATTCGCAAGTGGATTGGCACTTGTTTTGTCACATGGATTCGAATCAACGTTTTTCTGTACCATACGACAACATCCTGTATAATTTGCATCATATATATCGAATATATTCACATCTCTGACATATAATTTTTTGTTGTCCAAGTAATGGAAGATGTTGTTCTTTTTGGTCAAGCGATGGGTGATGTATGTTTTGAAGACAGTCGATGAGAAATGTTTTTATGTTCCGCGGCGGGTGGGAGATACATATTGTTTGATATATTTGTTGGCAGGTGGTGAGAGTTGTAGTTCTTGCTGTATTAGCCGGTGGGTGAAGGGAGCTGTTTTTCCTTCGGAGATGTGTGGTGGGAGAATTTCATGTATAGATTTTAGTTAGGCGGATGGTGGTTTGTTTTCTGTCCCGGTTGGGTGATGGGAGCAGTATGTGGCGAGATTTAAAGCGGTCGGAATTGTATAAATAATTCTGTTTGTGATAAAGTCTAAGAAATTATTAAAATACATTGTTCATACTATGCTAATTCATCAGGTATAAATACTGATGTTCCATGTTTTATATTATATCGATGATCCTACCAATTACATAAAGGCATTGTCGCTGTTATTTTTAATATGTTTTTGACTGATGTTGATAGAGTTTTTCTCTTTTTGGGTTTCGAAGGATTGGTGACTATAGGCTCTTGTTGATTAAGTTGGTTGATTCGGTTGGTTGCGATTATGATGATACAGGGAAAGAGAAAAGAGGTTGAGTGGAGGTGCTTTATACTAGTTTTTCATGAAGTGTAGGTGATTTTTGTAATAAACACAGAATGCATGCTATCAAATCTCGTTTCCGAATGTCAAAAATTGTGGAGGAGATGCAAAGCAGAAAGCACTTTTCAGTACAGTTTATGTAGCAGAATACACCCTTTTTTTCAAATCCAGTCTTCCACGGCAGCCCTTTTTCAGTACATTGTATGTAGCAGAATACACATGTGCTCCTTTCTTTTGTAAATTACATTTTACACTACCGTCGACTTTTTTTCAATTCCAGTCTCCCACCGCCGTGTGATTTTTTCTTTGTAAATTCACATCTTTCACTGACGTCGGATCTTTGTTAAATAACTTTTCCCACACGACACAGAACCAACAATCGTATATCAGAGGTAACGCCTTCATATCTCCTTCAACTAACGCATACGAACATAGTTCAGAACATCACCACACTGCAACGACTTCACCCGCAGATCCCGCGACATCACCAAACATATTGGCGCTACAATCACAGCCACCATTTAATTTTTTCCCATTGGACCGCCGAAAAAATCATAACCAGTATTTCCCTTATTGAAATCGGTAAGCGTTAGGACCTCAAAAGTGAGTGCAGTTTGAAGATCATATGGGGTAAATGTACCTACAAATGAAAAATTAGGTAACGGCCATGCTACGGCCGGGAAATGATGTTCAGAACGTTTTCGTTTAAATGCCCATGAAATTATAGTAAGTTTCTTTGGGAAATACCGTACACATTCATAGAATCTACCAATAGATTATAAGACATTACATAAGAATTTCATGAAATTTATTCCGTTGTGCTTAGAAAGTGATGCGGTATTATGATAACATTGTGCAATACTTAACTTGTTCTGCGGCGACTAGAGGTTGTAACTTCGGACCGCCCGTGAACATTGCGTGACTGCGAACGACTATGGAGGGAGTTAATGTCGCCCATTCAGCTGCATATGGTTGAATGTTTATTATATTTGAACGCTTTGATTACGATGATGAAGATGTTTGTTCGAAGGGTGGTGAGGCCGCCCGTGAGTTAAAGGTCATGCTTACTGACAACATTGTTGATGAACTATTATGGTTGAATTGGTTGACAAGCTGGGCCGGTTAGGGTTCTTTTCGATGATGATGATGGACAAAGAGAGAGAGAGAACAGGGTAAGTGGAGGTGCATTATATGAGTTTTGTGTGAGGTGAGTGATTTTTTGAAAAAAACACAAAATGCATTTTCTCAAATCTCGTTTCCGAAAGTCAAAAATTATGAACGAAATGCAACATAAAAAGAACTTTTCAGTACAAGTGTATGTAGGAGAATATACGTGTTAATTCTTTTCTAAGTTACAGCTCACACCGCCGTCGGTTTTGTTCTAAATCATATCCCACACCGCCGGCAGATTTTGTTTTCCCAAATCGTCAACAGCAACAAAAACAAGCCATCGCTGACCCGCAAAATCAATCTGACATTACAGAACTCTATACACCATCAATTCATACGAAACAACATACCCATAAACATCAATCAAATTATCAGCACCCTCTACCGCAAAACCCGTCAGCACATTTGCAGTCTCGACATACAACTCCAAATGCTGGAAGATTTATTGCATTACACAGTATTCTTCTCTTTGTTATGATCCTCACCTTAAGTTTCTTGTCGCAACTGATTTTGTTAAACCCCAGCAACTTGAAAAATATATCAAGACTTACAACTCGGTGACTGCTCAACAACCACAACAGCCAAATGTTCCTACATTTCAAGTTGTTCTAGTTGGTGAGGGTGGTGTTGGAAAGGCTACTTCGTTAAAAGACATATTTATGGGAGATCTGATACAAATTTCGGTGATTTATTACATGATCATGATACTATGAAGTAATTGGATACGGATGATAAGATGAGAACAAATGTTCAACCGTTTGTGGCCTTCCATTTAGCTGTATTAGGAGCGAAGAAGGATTATTAGGGGGAAGCGATTACGGCGAAGCACTTAAATTTCGTCAACAAATGAATGTTGCTAAAATATTATTAGAACAATTTACAAAATAATTTAGTATTGAATTGATAAAATTAGACTGCATGGACAACACAACTAAAACAGCAGCATAATCAAAACTAGTTGCAATTAATTGGAAGGTTCGGAATAGTTCCAAATTACATACATATGATGATGTATCTGATTCACGTAACTGCTTTTTACAAAATATGGCAGTCATTTCATTGTTTTCATCATTTTATGAAGAATTGAAAGAGACGATGCAGTCGAAATTGAAACTAATAAGTAAATAAGTGTCAGGACCATCCATTGAGACTATAATTGTATTTTACCAGATCATTCTAAAGGCTAAAGTGCTCATCGTGGTCAGTAAAATACAAATCACGTAACAAGTACTTTTCTGCCTCTTCTTCTACTTGTACCAATGATTGGTTTGCGTTACGTTGAATAGCTACCCGTATGTCTTCGGCTAATTGTACCATACGTTCTTCTTCCTTCACAATTACCAAATCAATGCCACAACAACTTGTAACATCCAAATTAGTTACATCAAACTGTGGCATACGAAATAAATTGTTATACAACGTAACGCATGTATTAGAAATCCTTATTTTTTCATGTAGCTCCAACCTTTTTCTTTTCTCTTCGAATTATCTCAAACCGTGACTGTAGTATGCCAAAGAACCGTTCGACATCCTTTCTCACCGATTCCTGTCGGGAAGAATACTTCTATTCCACACTCACTGTAGAATTAGCCATGGGAAGGGCGAATATCGACCATCATGGATGTATCCCGTCCCCGAGAAAGTACAGCAGTTTATGAGGAGATTCTTCGTCGGCAATAGTATAACCCTCAGTGACAGTGATACACAATTCTTCAGAAATTATGTCGTTAAACAATAGCGATGTTACCAGCACATTTAAATCTTTATTTGGTTCCTGGCCTCCCGGAGAACCACGACCAACAGAATACATCTTGGTCGCACCACCACTCGCACTGAACAGTCGCCATTCTCGAGGTACGACTGTTCTCATATTGTCCCTTTTCCCACTAATAATTCATGCAGTCTATCGCTCCTATACACCTTGGAAACCCGATCTCAGCACACTTTACTTCAATAGATTGTAGTTCTTCTGTAATTGGAAACCTGTTATCAAATAGTCCCCCATACACCTTTATAACATCGATTCATAATTGTCAAAAATACAACCTAACAGTTTCTTCAGAAATAAACACAGCATCGTCCAAACTGTCTTTAGACGTTCCAGTACTTAGGATGTGTAGACATGACAGTAACTTTAAGTAGGTAGGGATGAATCTAGTCCCTATTCCATTCACCCTCTGTATCCAAAACTCTTGCCTATGTCTAAGTAGCTCCTCCTTTATACGGAAGTATAGCGCCCTGCGAATGGAAAATCTTCTTTCAAATATGTAGTCTGGGAATTTAGGATTAATATCCACATATGCCTTTATCCAGGTGTACACCCCACACAGGAAGTTTCAAGAGCCTCGAACCATCCCTGCGTAAACGATATATGTGCGAAATGGCAATGCCTCCATTTAATCCTCATCCACACCCTCATGAACCGCAAGTAGAGTAGACTGCAACTTCTGTATTTTCATTAAAATAACTTTCATTTATTCTGTGCATCGCTTCGTTCTCTTCATGACAGAGCGGATTATCCGCTCTGCTTTGTCATCCATTTGTCGAAGAATGTCCGACGTTTGAAACCCTCCTTCCTGTTGCGGTACGATCTGACGTTGGTTAAGAAAATACCGCCTTCGTGCCAGTTCCATCTCGTGACGCGGCGAATCAAGGAAAGAAAGTTTTCCTAATTTTAAACACACGTGTACATTGACTTCACGAATTCCTTCGATTAAAATGTGGCGAAGATTTAATTCATCCACATGCAGTTATCTGCATGTTTCCGTTCCCAGTATGAAAACATATATGTTATACCTAACTTTTGAATATAATATCGTCTTTGTACATATCTACACATGCCATTTCATCTTACATTGTTCTATCTATACTTGCCGCTTCACAATATTTATAATAAAGGTGATTTTTCAAATCTTTTCCAGATTCTGCAGTTCATGTTCATCGAACAACATCCCATTTGCTTCTTCGCCTCTACGAATCCGTCCACCACCCGTTCCCTTGTAGCCCCTTCCATCATCAGTTTTCCTTTCCTTCATTCCAATTTGCTTTTCTTTTATTGCCATTTCCCCTTTTCGAAATACATCTTCGACTGTAGCTGTATATGACGATCCACCGCTTCCTTCCATATCATGTATACGGACCATCAAGTTGTGTACAACAGCAACAGCTTCCTCTACATTTACAGTGCCACTCCCGTTGCTGGAAAGTTTTGTAGTATCCAGAATTTTACACCGCGTGCGCAACGTGTTGAAGAACATATCAACATTTTTTCGTATAGATGAAAGTACATTTTCATAATATCGATCCTGTACTGTTTCATACACACGCCTGGTCTATATAAATATAGGCCATTGTGCATACTGAACATCCACGCAGAAGTAAAGTAAATGACGTTTTCTACAATATGTCTTCATCACGCACACTGTTTTATGATTTAAATAAACTGTTTTTCTGGATACATCTCTTAGAATGGGTGAACTACTAAGTGCGCTTCCTTCCACAGATTTAGCTATTTCAATTCTTGACCATGCTCAGCAGAACTTGTACATGTCTACCCACACTTCAACAGCATGTCTGTTATCCACATCAATTACACATTCAGTTAAATCTGTATCATGTCTATCATACATGTTCCTCGACCGTATTATAATACTTTCCAGAAAACCCGCGCATGCAGAAAAACCGTTTTCATTAAATTGTCGTTCGGTTTCTATCTGCTCTATTTGTAATGGCCTCCTATTGAAGAAGGCTATCCTATAGCGGTCGGAAATAAATTCACTGAATTCAGCAAATAGTTGTCGAACTTCTATTGACGAAAGTACATTCCTTCCGTCCCCCATTATTTTGTACTTGCCAGTTCGGAAACAGAGGAGAACAATCAATATTTTTGTTTCTGTTGGTACAGCCATTTTTTTATTACCCAACAGTACGTGTTCAAACCTCCGGACGATAGGAAAGAATATCGCATCTGATTTTCTTGTACAATACTTTCGAAATGTTGAACATGTTCACGAATGTAAATTCCGCAAAACATTCCTGATACAAAATAAAAGTCTCCCCCGTCATCTGTTCTCCACGATTTTTCCATTAAAATAAACGACTTCGTGGTCCGATTACAAATCTCTATTATCCGCATTACCTCGCATTTCATGAAGTATTTCGTGCAACACATTTTCCTATCGTTCCTGTATATTTTTTGTCGTTGCTGAAGCACAATTTCCTCAATCATTAATGGTTGATGCTGCCCGCTCGCTTCCCTCTCCGACTTATGGTTTTAAAACCATGGTTGTTTTGAATAACCTTGATTTCACTGGCTCTGCGACAACTCACTGTTGTCGCCACTTTTCCCCAAACAGTCGATTTGAAATGACAGCGAACGCATTTGTGTGTTTCAATGGAAAAAATCCCGGTATTCATCTCATTCCACATGATTCCCATCCTATATGCCATTTCTATCTTCGTCCAACGGACATACTACACGTTTTTCATGTCACACGTTTTCCCTGTCCCATACAATCCTTTATGAATTTTTCCTTTGCATAGCCTACATACACAAAACTAACAACACATTGCGAGGTCATCTTACTTGGGTATTTCAGCTAACGTCGGAATATTATTCTTTTCCCGGCTGACACTCCCATGTCAGAGATATGGTCCATTCACACAACAACATGTGAATTTTTCCAACAGCAACTACCTGTACATGCAACACTTCCTCATTTCACTCCCACTTGTACAGTAAAATCACACCTCCTACAATACACACATTCCATCACATCAATTTCTACTGTCCAGCATAGACGACAATCATTCCATTGTTCCACCGCTGCACAGTAGTCGTACAGTACATATACTATGCTGTGATTGGATAACATTTCCCAACAGATGCACTTCACAACAATGTACTTGTGCAAATTGAGAGACTTTATTATTTTCCTGCCCGTAAAAACGCCATTTTCCTCTTTGAGTTTATCCGTTTCTCTACCCTGTATGTCACTGTGTGTACATCATAAACTAATTAATCTATGATGTCAAAATCTCCTAAAAAGAGATTCCCTTAAGTCAGCAATAGTTTTTCTAAGAGAAAACATGCCCTTAAAAGAGCGAAAAAATCTCCTTAAAAGAGCATGTTTTCTCTTAGGGCATCACTAGTTACGAGTGCCCAGTTGAATATAAATATAAATATTTTTGTAAACTATGTGGAACCCGATAATTGCATAAGACATCAGGCATCGGCTTAAATGCCAAAGACTGTACTTTAATTCGAACGAATAGCTTTAGCAAAAGCCACTTCTTACACGTGTTACTGCATCAACATCAGACTCAAATAAGAGTATAAAATACTTATTCCGAAAATAAAATAAACATTAATGAAAAGTTACAGACATTAATTACCAAAATAAATAATCACCTCGATGAGACCATTGTACTTAACCGTCAATAACACCGAAAGAGGAAGCCTAAACTACAACGCGCATTAAGTAGGTCAACGCCTACGGTAGGAGTAATCGGTTCGCACGAATAAATCGCGTACAAAATCGACCGGCTGCAAACACAGAGTCGAAAAGGGATACTAGCGTATCCTTCTACCTGTAACATTCGCAAAAGCACCTCTACGTGACAGGATCAAGGTCGACCCGCAATACTAGAGAGTGTGGATATTTTTCTGTAGAATACATCTTACACTGATCGTTCAACTCCGACCCTCACCTCGTACTCCGTTTGTTTTGCTTCATCAAATAAACTCACCCGGACCTGACTGCTACTGGTCCGATCAGACAGTACTACCTCGGAGCTAGTAGCTATCATAGATATATAATATGGGCAATATACATTTCAATACATGTATACCAATTAGAGTATACATGTGACATTAAATTTTATTAATAATGGAATTATATTACATGAAATTATATAATATATATATAATATATATAGAAATATCATAAAAATTGAAAAGGATGAAATAACAAAAAATGGGACTGATACGAAATCTGATAGAAAGGCAAAGTGAATGAAAATGGAAACAATATCTAGAAAAGATAGAGATTCCATATAAACAAAACGTTCCAAGTTTTATATCCACAGGATTTGCAACTAGAATGACATTCCATCACTGCTACAACATGTACCATGTTCATCCGCTGAAGTAGGGAAATCACATATAGAAAAATCATTAATATAAAAGAAGTTAGTAATTTATCTACTACTGAGCATGAAATGGGAATGTGAGTATAACATAAGATACATAGAAGAGAACAGTACATGTCGATATCTACTCCAAATCGAATCTGGTTTTATTGTAAAAGAAAAGAATTATGTAATCAATTTAACCACAATAATAGTAATGATAATCAATACAAGGTAGTCAATAGGTTTTTCATTGACGTGAACAAAGGAATATTAATGATGCAAAGTAAGCGAATCGGTCCGATAAATAGCACTATAGAGTGAAAAATGAGCAAGTAGTCAGCTGTGTGTGTTTTATACACTTAATGAAATGTCGAGTGATACACGCTAATGTAGACCAATTTCGCTGATAGAATAAAGTACCTTTGCGCTACTTTAGGCTGGAAAGTGTGGTTATTACCTTATAAGAACTACCGAGGCTCAGAGTTCCCAAAGTGACTGCTAAGTCACCTTTTGCACTGTAGGAGGATGGTTGGTTCGAGATCACGACAGGCAACACCACGCCTGTAAACATGCATGGTGGTTCGATGGCCGTTCACAAATTGTATCTTCGTATCTGGTTTCTGACAATTTTGTTAAATTAACTCGTAAATGTCTACCTTTTTCATTATTGACTTCCTCGAGCTTCACGGAGGGTGGTATGTAAACTAAAGAAGTCCAATTCCAATTCGGATCACGGACGAGCCACACGTGTAGTATAATTCCACTTTGAAGTGATTGACCAAATTACTTGGAGTAGAATTTTCTAATTTAAACACGTCTGTCAGAATCGCGCAATTCACTAATTGAATAAACGATTAATAATTCTCAGAATAAATTCAGAATACCGTATTTCGCACAAATCTAGTATTATTGCCGGTATCAATAATGTCAGTAATGTTACCCTTATTACCTCTCAGTGTACCCGGTTTGGTATTCCTCTGTTCGTGTACCTTCCTTTAAGTTCGTCTTCCTAACTGTTTTTTTACTACCATCGTCTTTACCGTCATTCTCGGCTTAAGGTGATTAATTCACGATACCTAAGTCAAGGTCGCCGTCATTCTCTTTTTGATTATCATCTTCATCCTTAAACCGTCATCATCATCCTCATAATTGATCTAGCACCGTCCTCATCCGCCTGAACTGTCATCATCATCTATTCGCACGAATGGAATCGTGCGATGTGTTTAAAATCGACAGTACAGACATGTTCGCAGAACCAGGGTGGTAAAAAGAAAAAGTTACCTGTTAACTGTATTCAGATTATGAAGTTATTGAAAAGAACTGTTAGTAAATATGAATGCAATAATAATAAAATGTTGGTACGAATAAAATATAGAAGGAAATGTACCTTTGATAAATTCTTGATGCATGCAGTTGCATTTGAATATATGATGACTGAAGTGTCATTGAGCGGCGCCGATTGTTACAAGTTGAACGGCTGTGGCTATAATTTAATGCAATTACTTTCATTGTGCGTCGCTAAATGTTGCAAGTTGATCGATGGTATGTAAAATTGCATTGAAATTGTTGCGATCGGAAGCGATATATAGAAGTCGCTGTTGAATCATAATGATGACTGAAGTGTCATTGTGCGAGGCTGATTGTTTCAAGGTGATCAGTGATGAATGAAATTTGGCGAATGAACTATGTTGATGGGAATAGGTAAATGCGTAGAATATGATAATGACACATTGTGATGGTTAAGAACCAGGAAATTTAATTGTGTTTAATTGGCAAAAAAGTCCTCTTCACTGTTAAATTAAATAACTAGAAAAAGACACCGAACGGGTTGATGAAATGCACAGGTCTGTATTGTGCAGACAATTGGAAAATATAGTAATGTCAAAAAGTTTCCAACAATATTCTGTTATTAAAATTTTCGAAAACACATTACGGAAAGTATTTACAAAACTATTATTCTAAAATAACTACAATTATAGAAAGAAATATCTGGAGAAGGCAGTTTCCGTCACCTGTAGCCCATCAGAAAGGTGAAGTTCTCACAACCACGGAATACACCACTTTTACTGTGGCTAAAATTACTGGGAATGAAGGTAGTGACGAATTTCATGTTGGCTAATATGAAAACTTCATGAATTATGATATTTTGGACGAATTTTATTTAAGACTATTTCAAAATTGCATCAGGATATCGTTTCGATCATAGCATATAACATATCTATATATTCACCTAACTCCTGTTCCTACATAGTTGCACCTGTGGACAGTAAAAGTCAGCATATTCAGCTTGTTCTATTATAAATGATACTGATGGCAGAATATATGGGCAGCAACCTTCGGTGGCTACTAGTGAAAATTGTGCTGCCTCAGGTACAGGTTGTGCAACGCCATCAAATGTACATGCACTTGAAACGTACAGGAGAAGAGCTGATGTATTGAACAAATCTTTAGCTGCATCTTTCTGCATGTTAGAATATCTAGTAGGAAGAAAGGAAGTTGAAGAAGTGAGCAGTATCATCCGAGAAACCGACTTTGATGCAATATTATTCTCACAAGAAGGTACATGTATGGAAGACTGTTAGAATATAACGTCTAAAATTGCCAGTAAATGTCGAGATAGGAAATGAAATATTGAGTGAGATTTCCGAAACTAGTTGTGTGATCATTTGAAGAAATGTGTAGTTGTATTCTTTTCGTCCCCCACTCGTGTTTTCATTTATTAGTATTTTGACAGGAAAATATGTTTAAACAATTTTATTGTAACCAAGATGAGTGTTGGAAACGGAAACTATTACATCTTACTGCTGCATAAATACCTGAGAGAATTGTGATTAAAAACCAGAAGCCTATTTCTAACATTATGTAAAATTAAATGTTGTCAATTGCATAGACTTTAAGAAACACAAAGTTCACAGTTGTAGTATAATATATCAAAGCATGTGGAAAAGATTTCCCAATCTAATGAAATCATGAACCGTTTCAATAACACATCAATAATGTCATATTAAGCATTCCATTACAACAGCCCGCAATATGAAAAATTGAATATATTGGAGTACGATATTTACGAAGACTGTACAGTTGCTAAGGGTGCCTATGGATCGTGTTGTGAACAGGATGTATTCGGAACTATACAAAATAAAGGTACACAATTCCTGAAGTTTGGACTCCATATGAAGAATGCTTTTTTTGTAAAAAATTGAAAATTAAAATGTTTTACGAAAAATGCATCTTCACATGGAGAAAAAAGTAATGTTACAGTACAAAACTTTTCTCATGGTTTCAAATGGTTCGAAGATGTTCTACGATTCGATATGTAGACGAGCGGTTAGTGCGGCACGAAAAACCCGGGCAGAAGAAGGACGGAAGATGATAACGGATGCGGTAGAACAACGGCGGTTATGGATACGATAGATTAGATGGCGAAGAATACGGGACGGGTGCTTTCAACCTATCATGACGGTGATACTATGTTAAATGATGAAGGTTATAAAAAGGTGATGGTGATGATTGTGATAAAAGATGACAATCGATATTGACAGACGAAGATGAATGATGATTATTAGGATGACGTTTTTGCCGTGAGGATGCGGGCTCTCTTTCGACACGGATCGAGGAGGAATTTATACTATGATGAAATGCAATGAAATGATACTATGGTAATGGTAGGAAATGATAATATTACAATTGTAATGAAACTAAGAGGATATACAATGATACATGATACTATGATGATACACAATGACATTTATATTATGATAATATTCAATAATGATGGAGGAGTATGAAAACCAAGCGAGAAGAACTCATGACAGGACATCAACACGGTGATGAGGGAGGTGACAATTCATCATCAATAAGACAACCGAAAAGAGAAGCGGGTGACAACAAATCATATACACGCAGAAAATCCAACTGAAATGAAGATGAAGACGGGGAAACTATGACAAACACAATATCCAGACGGAAGGCGCTTAAGGGTCGCAGCGGAAACTCCCATGATTACAGGCGGTGAAATCAATACAGTCAGGCACGTGTAGCATTAATTGACACCGTATGAGATAAATACATATGCGGGATTACCGATGGTATTGTATGAATCTACACGCTTTTCTGTGCATTGTTATGACCCACTACATGGATACTATACAGTAATAGGATACTGTGTTCCAGTGTTTCCCTCCTGTTGTACGATGACAGAAATGAACCCCACATATCGGGCGTATGGATAATTGATGTATTCTTACATCTTTAAATTTATTAGAATCATTTCCATCCTCCGCACTGCGGGATAAAACTTTTGGGAACCGAGATTTGGTTTGCACATACCGTAATCACAAAATGAAGCAATACTTATCAATATTCTTTCTGGTGGCGCAAGATTTCGTATTAGTGCAGGGTGATATCTTTCCTTGCCTCCGTATTATGAAATTAGCGCAGTCCAAAATCTAGAATAATATTACCTGACTTCGTATGTACTGTAGCCTAGCATTCATATTATAATTGTTGCGAATACAGATACAGTAAAACTAATGTAAAAAGAGACAAGGGAATATGTTACCTACTGTACAAATAATTTTGAAAGTATGATCATTGTGAATGTGTATACAGAATCAACATTTGCATATTACAATGTTTAGAAATGGATGAAAGGTATCATTACATAGCAGATATTTTAATTTGAAATGTACACACTGTCTTACTATTTACATACTCAAATATGTGCGGATCAGGTAATGTAGCAAGAACATGAGAATAAGCATATATGAAATGTACGTACGGTAGTAGCAAGATTCCCATAATTAAATACAGAAAGTTGAAATAATGTAGCGCCAACATGAGAATACTGATATATGAAATTTTCTTACTGTGGAGCATTCCCACACTCAAAAACTCATCTGAAGCGATGTAGCAATGACATGATAATACTATTATGTAAAATATGCATACTGTAGTGGCATTTCCATATCGAAATATGAAATATTGAATTAATGTAACAAGAACATGAGAATAATGTTACATGAAATGTGCGTACTGTAGAAGCATTCATATAATCAAGTAAATACAGATGTTGTAGTGTAGCGACAACATGAGAATAATGTTATGTGAAATAGGCATACTATGTCAGCATTTTTATACTGAAATAAACACGAATTAAGTAAAGTGGCAACATCCTGAGGATCAGTTTTTGTTAAATGCGCCTATCGTAACCTCATTTATGTGTACTTAAATACCTATAGAAGAAATTGTGTCGGAAAAACACGTGAATAAATTTATGTGAAATGTGCATACTGTATCAGCATTTCTATACTGAAATAGCTACTGGATATGGAAGAAATAATGCAGTAGCAACATAACATTAGGATAATTTGAAATATGCATACCGAATCACCGTCATGAGAAAAGAATGCCTTGATAAACAAGTTATGTAGATATTATTAGGTTGAAGATATTATCCATTTAAAATTAAATATATCCAATTTTTAATCTGTATATATTTTACAACATGAATGGTGGATATCCATCCATTCTTGCCTTAATAAAGAACGATCCAGAAAGAGAGTGATAGTTTTCCTGAATGGCACTGAACAGTTTACAATCTGAAGAAAAGTCATGGAAGAAAGCCACACGTAGAATACCATTGCTAAGTTTAACCAAGAAAAGTTTTGAACTGTCCACTTTTAATTCATCACCACTCTGTGAAATAGACTTGTATCCAACAACCCACGGATTTTTGTTTTTATTTCCTGGAATACCCATAATTTTGTATGAGTATTTGCGATCCACGTCCACATGTCGAAGCTGTTAGAAACGTATTGTTCAATGATGATGACTCCCCATATTCAGAAAAGAACGATACAGATTTGTAACGTCGTCTTCTATTATGTATGTAGCTTCTTGAACCACCTAATCGAGTGGGCGGAAATTTAAGAACAGCCTCCTTAAACTGGAAGATTATTTGTCTGTGTGTCGTTTCTACAGATGAATTTATAAACTTTTCTAAGTCGAGGAATGGTATTCTTAGAATATTTGTTTCATCTGGTATATCAATCAAGTATCTCCCCTCCCAATTAGAACGACCCCCGCAATTGGAAAAAAGAAATACCATATTCCTTCAATTATCCATGTAATACAACTTGTAAGGTATCTGTCATGTCTCCTTCAACATCTGACCATAGCAAATCAATTTTGGAGACATTAATTATCGTACTAACTTCTTTTCCGATGAGAAGACGCAATACATCACGTTTAGCTGTAAGTCGAAATTTGATATCATTAATTTCCAGTAAAGGCAGGAATGAGGCCAATATAGTTCGCCAATAAAGGGAAAGGGCATTTAAAACAGACATCATATGCTTTTTTGAAATCAAATGTTTTTCAAGAGATCGTTTAAGGTATTGATGGAAACCTTCAAAAACCATCTCCGTAATATTTCTAAAATGTTCATAGATTGGAATTGTGTGGTTGTATAGTTCAACCAAGCGATGTACGTTAGGTTTGTATAACAACTTTCCAATTTTCGAGTTCGTTACGTAAAATGAATTTACATTCGTAACATACCGCATTGACATTTTCTGTAAAATGTTAGGGTATTCACGAAAGTTATTTTCACAGAGAAAATCGACAGATTCACCATCCAAATGAGCGACTGGTTACCAATATGTATAAGAGATTAATTCTTGTAGGTACAGAAGTAGACGGAATGAACGAGAATATTCTTCGGTGCCGTTATGATCATGCTGAAAAACAAATGATGAAACGAAAAGAACACAAAATGTATCCGAAATGGAGCAGCTAAATAATTTCTGATTCCGCCTATTCCACAATTTTTGTTGTTTTGAAAGGCCAAGTTCAGACAACATAGGACATATTTTCCTTTCAATTCGGAGGACATGTTTTGCTGAATCAACCAATGTAAAGAAAAGTCGCATAATGTCTTCAGCCAACCCGGAGAGAAGATGATCAGAAGCAACCACTCCTTGAATGTATAGGTCGAATTTGGAATGAACAACGGGTACATGAGAAATTGTAAGTGGTGGATTTGTTGGGCTACGGAGTAGATCATACGCTAAACGAAACATCGACGAAGAGCTTAAAGATATCACACGAACTGAAGACAGAAGTTTCTTTGAAGAATACTTTAAACATACAGGCATCATATATAAGCCACCAACACACTTGATATTGTATAAAGATTTACCTTCCAAAAATCCATCAGCATAAAGCATCATCCTATATATGACAAACGGCGTACCGTCGATTAGGAAACAAATCCTTTCAGAACCATCTGAAGCGTCATGAGAAACTTTTCTGTTCAATTGTTGAACCATTTCTGGAATCTTCGTTATTACTGCTGTTGAAATCGTAAAGCACCTGGTAAGATTCTCATCGCCCTCATCTTGTGAAATCCAAATCAAGCGTTGAACAGGAAAACCACTGTTCACTGTCCAAAAAGAAGAGATTAGAATACAAGCAGTTTTAGTCGTTGCCAATCTATTAATTGGATTGAGAAGAGAAAAAAATCTCCCGGTCGCACGGAAATATCACTTTCTGGTGAATGGTCATCTGAGGGTTTTAAATGTTCGTTGAGCCAATTTTCGAATGGGGACACATTTCCAGCAGACTGAACATTTTTGTTCAGCTTGTTAAATACTGGGTTGTTCAAGTTATCGGTGACATACCGAACGCACCAACTACATCCGAGTATTGCCGTGACTGAAACTATTGTTCCTTTTTTTGAATTTTGTGTCGAAAAGGACCACCCTTGTTCTTGCAGAGTACTTGTAGACACTCCATTCCAAGTTTGTAGGAAGAATTTTACCTGATCTCCAGAATATGCTGCTAAAAATTTATGTCGTGCTCAACCCAAAGTGTATGAGTTTCTGAAAGTGCCAAAAGGCTTTTACTAAGAAGAAAACAATGATCAAAATAGATTTGCTCACCCTCTGATTGTAATGACTTCCCGTACACCTCTTGATAGAATGGAAGATGTGGAATAGCATGCTGAATCCATTCACTACGTGAAATAAGTAAGGCAGTTCTTTCATTATTATTTTTATCATGTCTTCCCGTAGTGATGTTGTGTCTCTCTGCCGTATGAATAAGTTCAACGCCCGAATTTCTTTCTTCGATAGATTCTAAATCTGATTCATTTTCAACGGGTGGAGATGTTAAAACAACTTTATTGGATTGTGGAAAGCATCTTTGAACTAAATAATTTCACCCAGTTGTATGTGTAGTCTTATATGTAGGTAAACATCGATTTGAGTTACATCCTCGTATTGCAGAAGACATTATAGCATAGTATTTGCGGGAGAAAGGAGTTTTACCTGTTAGGCACAATATTAAAACATATTAGTCCACTTCATGATGTAGTTAGCCCTTTTCTTCAGTGTCGTCTTCAAGTTAGTGCTGATAGTACGTATATTGGAATCATAATGATGGGTACCATCTTCATGTGCTACGTTTTGCAAAATTTCAGTTGCAACGGATTCATCTTCAATAATTTCATCGAAATCACTTTGAAAGCAATTTTGCTGTTCATTCTCTGTATCGGCTCTATCAGTATCTTCGCTTGATTCATCAGTATCAGTATCTTCACTTGATTTATCACAATCAGTATCTTTACATGGTGCAGGATTATCAATCTCTTCACTGGATTCATCGGTATTAGTACCATACTTCGATTCAGAACTATCACTATCATTCTGCTGTACGTGTAATGGGCTGTTTTGGATAATGTTTTCGACATCAACCCCGGGTTCCTATTTATCATTTCTTTCTCCGATGGATTTCGATTCTTCATCATCATTAACATTGATATGGTCATTTAGGCGTTCTCTATTGGGAGAAGTGACTAAAGTCTGAGGAAATGATATTAAATGCTGAGATGGGGAGCTATCTTCTTTATTTGTTATTGAATCGTTAGAAAATTTTGTTTCATATCGTGTGCGTTGGCACGGAAAGGGTCTTCTTCAAACTTATGTCTCCCAAATGAACATGTTATAGGTCGGCGAGAACTCCCGTGAAATGTCCAATTCATTTGTTATGAAATGTTTTGTTAGCGTTAATTAGAATTTAATTACTTCTATATTTCTAATAATAATAATGATGTGATGAGATTGAAACTATTCAATCCTTGAAGAAGTTCAGTCTATACAAAGCAATATGAAGTCACTTTTGATCTTCGCTCGTGTAACGACTCAAGTTTTAATAGAATAAAACTGATGTTGTTTGGCGGGTAGCGGTGTCCATAAAATTGAACTACCTTCTTATTTGAGCGTTATTGTGTCTGCAAAACGATGAAGATAAAGAATAATACAAATCCTTCTTCTCTTTCAATTTCTCTGTCTCTCTTTTCATCTTCGTAGATTTTTCTTGTGCTGTTGCAATTTTTCATGATATTTGGGTGTTTGCCGGACTGGAGCCAAAACCATAAAATGTAAACAACTCGGCTCTTGACATGTCACTACCGTAACGGGATACTGTAAGTTCCAGTAATTTATTACATGTAAAACTTGTCTGCGTTTCCATTACGTAGTTTCCAAGGATAATTTTAATAGGAAATTACGTTTAAAAACGTAATTTCCTCACACAAAATGAGCCTATATTTCGACAGTTGTACCCGTGTCATTTAGAAATCTGAAAAGAATCCCATATGGAATTTGACCACAGAAGCTTCATGAATTTCCATGGTGAGATGTGAGAGAAAGAAATGTTCTGGCATTGGCGAACTGGATGTTGATCAATCATCAAAATAATTCTACTTATTTATCAATATAAACCAATCCTATCAACCAATATTGTCTGATTCAGCCTTTACCATATCATCATCCCCTATATCCGTAATAAGCAACTATACTATCCATCAGTCCGGCCAGGTTCAACAAGCTGTAGCATCTCCTCTTCCCCTACGTCCGGATAATAAAAACCCACTGCCGTCACAATAAGAAGCAGAAGAAACTATTCTATCCATCAATCCTGCCATTTGCAACATTTCCTATATTTAGATGATCCTAAACAATAATATCAAATTCTTCTAATTGTCCATACTCATCAAAATCTTCTTCTGGGGCTCCATCTTGGTCGCTTTCTTCGTTTTTCATCTCATCATTTGACGCACTTTCCATCACTACATTTTCCCTCACGAATGTAGACATTGAAACTGACGATATCCTATGAAAGATGATTCTACCCCTATCTGTTGGTGCGGGAAACAAATCCGTCCATTTTATTCCTTCCAATGTCAAATTTTGGTATTTCATCACCAAATTCAACTGTACATGCATCTGTAATAATATGATAGGAGTCTATTGCTCCTTTCATTATTCTTCGCAGTAGACACGCCACAGAATACATAGCAAACAATGCCCCATCACCTTTTTGCAGAAGTTCATATGGCTGTGTACCAATTAACCTGCAGCGGAATGAAAGGATCATCTTTGCTGCAATATCTAAAATATTTATTTCTCTTCTAAACAATTTTAAGTCCGTTCCAACTCTCCTCCTCTTTAGTGAACCCTTCACCGTTACAAGTACATGATGCTCCACTAACAAAAATGGTTTTTCATTTCTTCTAAAGGTTGTATAATTCTTTCTGGCCATATCATCAACATATTCACTGTCATTATGAAAGTGCATTTCCGTAAGGAAAGATTTTTTTGCAAGCATGGTTTTAGATACCTCACTATACTTCCATGAAAGTGTTCTTTGGAATAAGTTGTGTCGGCATGATATATTATCCCATGGACAAAGAGCGTAACCAATTTCATCAGAAAACACCAATTTATACGCACGCGATCATGTAGAAGGCGAGTGTTGATTTAGTGAGGCCGTCAGCGATGTTTGCCTCCTATCTTACTAAACCAATATTAGAAATCGCCACCTCTTTTAAACACTTTCCTTACGGCAGCGACATCTAGTATAAGTCGCTTCTCACTGGTACGTGAGCCTTTACTTATGATTTTGAACTGACATTTGATGTCCGTGAAAATCTCAAGCTGCATGGATCTATGTACTAGTATTGAGAGCTCGGCGGCGAGGTGAAATGCGGATCAAAGATGTCACTAAACGCAATAACCTCAGCCGGCATCGCTGATTGGCATAATCTTTTCGCTTTGTAGCTTTTAAAGATTTATGGGATGATGCTATTTGTATCTTCCTGAAGTAGAATGATGAATCCCAGTTGAGATGAAAGGTCTATGTTGTTTCCGGAGGGAGTATCGGAATACCCTATGACCTTCATCGTATGTTGATTCAGTTGAGGTAATAAGATGGAGATGTCGTATTTCGTCACGTAACGTGTCGCTTTGTTGGGTAGGGTGATTAACGTTGATGGAGAGTTGGTAAGTGGTGCCCGTTAAGCTGCGTCAATCGTGAGATCTCATATGATCAGTCGGGTCTCGTATGTGACAGCCACGCAAAGTGCATTCGCATTGATCGAAAACAGGTAAAGAATGAATCAGTTGGAAGTTGCTCGAGTTTTGCGATGTAGTGTCGTTGCGTTTGTTGTAGGGTTGAGTCGGCATTGAAGTTGATTCTGAAACCTGAAAAGTTGCATGGTGGTGCGGTTGATGCCTTCATCTCTAATCGTTCGTTGTTTTTTGGTGAGAGTCGTTTGGAGTTGTCATCTCCCGTTCGGAGCAAATCTTCAACGTACGTACCTGAAATTCCATTAGTACGAAATCGCGTAAAATATAAACAACTTTTTTATCCTTTGAAAGGATGAACCGTAGCGTAGTTGTTTCATGTTGAGGTCTACTTTTTATGTTGTTGTAGATTCTGGTGCTATAAGTCACCAGATTCTGACAGGCCATACAGCAGTTGAAGAATTTGAAGGCATTGATTGGCTTCAAGCTCGTATTCTGGGACCGTTGTGGAAAGAAATGAATCCCGCGCAAGTGGAATCGCTGACTGTAGATACGCTTTCGTGACATCCGAGGTCCAAACGTCGAAGCCAAAAACAGACGCCAGTGCCAGGAGTAGTCTAATTGAATGCTGTTGTAAGCTTTGCGAGGAGTGGACCATAAAGATCTTGAAATTTCTCTATGACGACCAATAACAAACTGTTCTTTGTGGACGATTTATCCTGACACGGCTGACTTTAATGCTAGTACGAAGCGGCCCGGAAAGATGTTGACATTCTCAGGGACGTCTTCTTTGAGGATTATTTTGAACGTTCCTCTCTGTATGAGGTTACGAATCTCATCCTTTTTTGCATCATCTTGGGGGTCTTGCATCTTGGGTATTTCGTTGGGATGATTTCCGTGAGAAATACTCCATCTCGTTCATCGGGAGATAAGAAGTTTCAAGTTTCATAATGAACATTTGAGGTCAGAGAATAGGGTTGTTGATAAAGAAGATGGAGAGAGGTAGGGTTTGAGTTGTGTAATGTTGAAAGGTCAAGGCTTCTCGTTAGGGATGTCGTAGATGAAGACCAATTTTCTTGCTAGATCAGATGAGGATACGGTGAAGGGCCCCATGAATTCTCCATTTTAGTCCGTATGTCCCTTTCCACGCCAGACCATTACTTCATCATCTGGTTCATAAACTTGGTCAGTGACAGAAGGGACGTTATGCCTGGGGGCCCTCTTGAGTCGCATTTTATCGATATGTTGGCGTACTTCATTGCGTACTATCATCGCGACGTTGCTTCGATCTAGTGTTGTGAGTATTTTTCTCAAACTTGAAGGACATTGTCATTCGAGGAAATTCCCCGAATACTAATGCAGATGGGACCAAGCCATCAGAACCAGCGGTGTCATTAAGCGCTTTAACCCGTACTTCCGGGACCAATTCGAAGTCTTCTTTTGCGTTCTGCACCATGACGTTTCTTACGGTGGTGCGTATCGGTTCATTATATAACTCACAAATAGACAGTCCATTATGAGCCTCGATGCCTGTCCTTTCCACGTTAATATCATCCAGTGTAGCTAGTCGGATAAAGTAATCGCCGAAATTTGACCCTGATCTCCTATGATCCTGTTTGGCAGGTCAGTGTAGATCGAGGTCCAATTATTTATCAACGAATCCCACACGGTTTGTGTTTCCATGTTTTTGAGTTGAGAAGCTGAGCTTAAGTGGGTGTCTTCGCCGGTGATATATGGAATCGCGCGTTTGCGTTTGCTAATGGTAATGTAGAAAACGTCCATAAATATGCATTCGATGAATTGCGCAGAGTCAGAGCAGAATGATAATCTGAATTGCAGCGGCGCGGTTTGGATGCGTTGGAACGGGTCCCATCGTGCGCTGATGTCGTTCAAGCTTTTTAAAGTTACGGCATCTGCGGAGCAGGGATGATTGCGCTTTAAGAGGTTGAATAATCTTGTCGGTGTGGGGTGGAAGAATTGGCGATGGAGCCTGTCGAATTCTCCTGTTGTAAAATTGATGCTGATAGTTTTGGTTGGATGGATTAAGGTGTAAAGGTGAGACGACTTGCTGCGAAATAGGGGAATATACCATTCTTCCAGGTAGAATGTGTTCCCTTTTGATATAAATTGACGTCTCCTTGCCAACCTTTTATGAACATTATCGACCAATAGGTGATGCTTGTGGAGTATGTCGAGATATATTAGGGGCGAGACATCTACGTTAACAACGTGCAATGTGACGTAGATATCGTCCATAACTGATGGTGTCCGTAGCGTAAAATGGACTGTCCTAGCGATTTGAATGGGAAATTGCCGAACCGGAATGATAGATTAGAATCTGACAGGTCATAGTTCGGAATGTTAACGTATTTGTTTATCATCTTTAACGTACGTATTCCTATGACACTACTAGGAGCGCTGGAGTCCACGCAAAACGCAGAAATGGTTTTCCCATCATTCATGGCATTCGTTTTAAAGATCTTGATATCGCCGCATATTAGGATCGAAGTGGATGCATGTGATGAAGAATTTTTCTCAGTTGAATCATCTGGTGTTTCGTCTGGTGTTGTGGGAAGTAGGGGATTTGGTATGGTTGGAGGGAACATTACGGACGATATATGTGAAGTGATGATATTGGCGTCCAAGTTATTACTTGTCTTCAGATCTTCATCGTCAGCAGAGACTACCTGTTCTTGATCCAGGATATTGAAGATGTGATTATTGAATAAGGTTGAAGCATCCGTTTGACTCTCGAGTTGCTCAAATTCATCAATTTCCACTTCATCATCGTCTAGGTTTTGTAACTCACATTCTCCGACAAAATCCGGGAGAATGTTGACGAAATTTTTGCCTTTTTTTAGGCGATTATTGATACGTGTCTGGACTGAGCCTGGTCTGCAGTGATGACTCAGTGTCCGGGGCACAAAACCGCATCGGTAACAATGTGCTGTAGATGGGGACTGAAAAGGTGATGGATGTTGAATGGAAGGTGATGGTTTTGCGAAAGATGAGTTCTGGTTACTGTTTCGTTGGTACTGTCGAGGCTGTTTTCTGAAACGATTTGTGTAGTTCTTGTATTTTCCGTTGTTTTTGAAATTTTTCGGCTAAAGCGCCGTGCTGAATTGTTCACATATTGACCGTAGAGTGTTATGCTTGTTGAGTCTGGAGTTTTGTTGCTGATGAGGTAGATTCTTTTTCCAGCGTAATTGAATTGGCTACTTCCTTTTTAAATGACTGATAGGTATGGTTATCTGAAAATTCATTTCCTCGCAGATATTTTGCCCAGTCGAACGAGGCGACCGCACTTGAAATTGTTTTTAATCTGTAGATATTGTCGCGGAAGGGCATGCACTGGGGGTTTAGTTTGCCTATAAATGCTACCATTTTAGAAATTCCTTTAGCTTTATCAGTAAGTTCATGTTCTGTTATGAAAGAGGTTAACTGAATGTTGTCTAGTCTACGCTGCGATTCTTTCTGTTTATCCTTAGAATCGCACTTTTTGATCATCATGGCAACAATCATGTCAAAAGTCATATTATTCTGTTGGTTATTTAGGAAGAACGTTCGGTCTGGATCGGTTAAGATGTTACCAAAGAATAGGGATCGTTTCTCGTCGCTTAGGTCGAGTTGTCTAGCGATGAAGCGGTAGTCGCGTAGTGTATTATTTATGCTCTCATCCAGTGCCACTGAGAAAGGAAGGTACTTAAATTGGGATGTGATGGACTGGGATATTTGGCCTGCATTCAGGCTTTGCATCGAATTCATCTGGTTGTTGTTAATTTTTTGTTGTTGTCGAGATGAATCATTTTTTGCATTGTCGAAAGGGCGTGTTGTCGTTAATTCTACTGTTTTCGAAGCCTCACAGTCCTTTGGTGTGATGGTCTGGTGGTGTTTGCAGGCTTTCGTCATGAATGGATGAAGAACCAGCGGAAATATAAGCTATGATTGGTGTCTTCCTGATAGATTTTATGGAGATGGCTGGTGTTGGGTGCTGTTGGAATGGTCTTTCATTAGCTGTAGGATTATGGGTTGTATCGATCTGACTCGTTGAATTGAAGGTGGGTGTAGCATTTGGGCTAGTTCTAGGTGCGAAGATGATTGCTTCCCGATGATGGAATGTCTCTACGATTGTGTATAGAACTAAGTCGTTTTTGTTGGTAATTATTCTCAACCAGAGGTGCAATTGGACCTGGTCATGGTTTAGGTCTGTTCCTTCCAGTTTCAGTTGTGGTATCTTGATTAAGGATCGGTTTTCTAAACCATACAGATCGGCTACTTGCTTCTGGAGTCTCATCGCTAGTAGGGAAATGATGAAGTATTCTTCACCAAAGAGTGAAGAGTCTCTTGGGAGCGCCTCGAATGACGCTGAGTATTTCGGTGCGGTCGGTGTAAAGTTGTATTGTTGCGTTCTGTATAATTCTTTATTCCGTTAGATGTCCTTTTAAATCTCTTTCAAGATGACCTCCAATTGGGAACGTGTTCGTAGCGTTTCGCTTTTCTGAAGGAGTCGTTTTTACCTGTCTATAATTTCTGTTGAGAAGAGTTTAGGTCGTTATGATGTAGTGATGGTTCCATCAGGCTTTTTGACAGTTTTAGTTGGTCTTTGTGACACGAGAGTCTGTCGCTGTGACAATGGGCTTTCATCACCAGTAGCCATAATTGAAGAATTATGGGGTGTTGGATCGAAGTTTGGGTGTCTTATGCGTTGATTGGAAGGATTTTGTAGTTGATGCGATTATCGTTTGGTTGAGATGAGTTATTTGAATTCTGAGCTGGAGTAATTGAGCTAGTCCGAGCAGTTAAACTCCCTCCTTTTTCCCATTTTCGGTTATGTTTCAATTTTGTTTGATCAAAAACATTCTATACCACGTGTATAATGTGTCGAGCAGCACAGAAATCCGTATTTTCGAACTGTATGCTGGGCAGTAACCGACAAGGGTCAAGCCGATGAAGAATCAGCGCCTGGGCTATTCCTCGGCCACGTGTCGGTGTGTACCCGGATCGGTGGGAGTAGTAGTGTCGACGTAGTGTAGGAAAGGTGGATCGTGTACGTTTGGTATGGCAGACAGGAGCAGCATCGTCGTATACAGTGAAGACCAGACGATTGGTACTG
>JAULBU010069246.1:0-29755 GCA_032358235.1 Odonthalia washingtoniensis
GGGGTGATAATTTAGAGGAATGTTTCATCTTCATCATCGTCAAATAACTGACGCAAAGGACATTGCGTTGATCTATGAGCCATTGAGTGGCATAAAGAGCATAAATAAGTTCTGTGCTCTTTGTGTGCTGGTCCTCTCTCATACCAACCTTTGCCTCTGACCCCAGCATTTTTTAAAGGACGTCCACGAGGTGGCGGTAATGCTTTTGGAACCTGTACATTCCTATTTTCTGCAACCATGTCATGTGCTTTGTTTCTTACTTCGTCCAATATAAACTGTGCAGGAATAGAAAAGGAAGCATTTTCATATTGCTGCTTCCAGGTCGCAGTGAGATGACGTAGAGAAATGAACTTGTAAAAAAAAACAGTTTCGTACTTTTCGCAGAGAACCGCAACTGAATACAAACATGGGAATCAGTCGCCATTATTGGAGTAGGTGCAACAGGTTGGTGGAGTTTGAGGTGAAATGCTAATTACAACAAGACGAAGCTGAGAATCATCTGTATTAATGGAAAAAGTTGCCTCCGTTTGATTCGTTCTATGTATAAAATTCACTAAGTTTTAATACCGTCTTGATCTTAGTATAAAAGTACCGAGATGTTTCTGAACATTTGGAGGGACTGGACCATCCCATTTCTCAACATTTGCCTTCAGTTTTAAAAAAGTTGTTGGTTGACTTGCAACAACTTTATGGAGCATGTTTTGTGGTTCTATCGTTTTAATATGCCTATTTAAAGCTGCTGCTATTGCACTTTTTGCGCTTTATGAGGTATATACCAGATCTTGTAAATTTGAAAAGGCTCTGTACACCTGAGATAGACAGAATTGTCCTAATTATGATGCTGTCTTCGGTGCATACTTTTCAATTATTTCCTCTACCTGTTCACACGATGGTGCCCGCAGAGCTTTCTCATAAAGAGCTAATCCACTTGCCTTTTCAAAACGCAAAAGAGGAGTCATGTTTTTTTGACATGATTTTTGTCACAAAATAGCTTCGAATTTGTCATTATCTCACTATATGAAGCATGGATTGACTTTTCTTGGTCTACAATTGTGACTCTTTCCGTAACATCATAACCTGCAATGTCTTCACAGGCTCTCAAAATTGGTGGCCATGTGTCTTTACATTCCGTGCCAATAGAATGACCAAATACAAGCGGAATCAAATGATTATTAGTACCATATGTCAAAACTTCAAAACTAGAACCGTACGACTGTGGTCCCTTTCCTGCACAATGTGCAGCATCCGCCGTTGCTGTTCGTCTCCCAAGAGTCGCAAAATTTTAAGCAATACTTGGAACGAATATAAACTCATCGTAGTACCCTCCGTCATCATCAATATCTGACAAATCAACAACATCTGAATTAAATGTGTCTTCCAAGTCGATATTTCCCGCCTTTTTACATTGTTGAAAGATATGTCCAGCTGATTTCAATCTTATTCGTTTCATTTCCGTCTCATCAATGAAAATTTTCTGAACCTTATGACTCTCCTCTTGCAATATATGTGCATATCATTCCAGTGACGCCATTTCTATGGCCCATGCTGCTTCCATGTGTCCATGAAGAACCTTTAGAATTGTTATGGAGTGATGAGGTGGCGGTTGTCGTTTATAAATTTCTTTTTCCTTCAACAATGTAGAAATTTACTTTGTTTCAATGCAAGGATTAGCAATACTTTCATGGGTCAGAATATTTGCCACTTGTCCTGCAGTGTACGCCGCTGCACAACTATTTTTATCCCTATCAGATTGACCTTGAAAATTTGTAGAGTGTCCCAGAAATTTGTTTAATTTCCACAATCCAATCGACGGTTGACGATCAAAAATTAAAATTGAGAAGCATTTCTTATTTCTGCAAGTCATTCCAACTTTTACTACTGTATGATGTATGATAACTCAGTTTTGGACACCGATATATGCTGTGTAAGCGCGACAAAGATTTTCACATTTCCACCGCATATTAAACAAAGTACTTATTTTCGGTTCAATTTTCATAATTCGACGTGGTTTCCACGTTTTTTATGGATATTTCTCAGCTTGAAGTGCTTTGTTTGCTATTCCCAGAGCCTTTGTCCGTTCTTTTTGTAACTGTAGTTTTCGTCTGTCAAATTTAGAAACTGCGTCAGAATCCTCAGCTTCATCACTTTCATATATCACATGGTTATTTTCGCTTCCCGAATATTCGTAATTCTGTTCTCTACCATCTCTAAAATATCCTTCAGGAGACAATGGAGTTGGTAGCGGATCTTCGTCATCTCTGTAACTTTCTTGCGCACCAGTCCCATCCTCTTTTATATTAGAAGTGTTTGCTGTAGTCCGTTATGAAAACTGCGGTGATGTAGGAGGTGGTGGCTGTGATGGTGTTGCAGGAAATGGTGGTGGCGGTGTAGGAAGAGGAGGTGGAGGAGGAGGTGGTGATGGTGGTGGTATTGGTTGTTGTGTGCTTGATGGTTCCCCCATTTCATCATCACTTATTTCTATTGGGTTTTGCTGATGATGTAGATTTTCATCGGCTTTCATCATTTCATACTACAGTTTCTTTTCAGTTTCTGTTATGATACCACTAAACATAATTAAATCTGATATAATAAATGAAGGATCTTCTGTTATTGATTTAATATCCTTCATTCCATTTTATACCCAAGAATCGTATTCCGCTATTGAATTCGCCTGTTCCATTGCCCTCGTCAACGTCTTGCAGCATATCTCTGCTTTCAATTTCAATCCAGCCGGGCTCCTATCAGGATGAACAAAAATAGAGATTCTTCTATATGACTGTTTTAATGTTTTCATGCCCGCTTGTTTCTTGTAATGGTTGAAGATGACGTTAAGTGGAATGTCATGTTCTGTTGCATCTTCTAAAAGTTTTATTGTACCCTCTTTTTCATTGTGCTCATTAAACATTGTGCTTCCTCAATCGTAGTTATGAACATAGCTTGATATTTTGTGATATCTTTGTGATATTTCGAGTTGTGTGCATGCGGGTGGAAAACATTCACCGTTTCCGAGAAGTAGGTACTAAAACGGAAAAACTGCAATTCAATACAGTGACAGAACAAACATGCATAATCAGGTACGTGACTTTACAGTCTTTTCACATTATGTACATTATTCATTTTCTTTCATTACGGTGACAATTTTCATTACTTATAGTTCAGTGGGGTGATAATGCAGTGCAGTAATATTCGGTATGGAAACAGTAAAAGTTCAGTATAGTGACTGTAGAGGACGGTATGGTGACACCCCCTGATTCTAAAAGTTTTCTATATGTCGTGAACAAGAATTTCAGAAAACACAAATGTCACCATACTGATATTAACCAGCAACTCGTGTCACCGTCCTAAAAATCAACTTTACATGCCTGTCACCCCACTAACCACCAATACACCCATCAAAAAAAGGATATTTCTTCGCCCATTTCAGCTAAAGTTTACAAATCGGACTGTGCCTCAAGAACCAAACGGTCTAAACACAAATAAAATATTTTCAAAATTGGTGTGGTAATGGCTGAAATAATATAGCCCGCACAAATTTATGTTACCATTACTGTACTAAACTTGAATTCGCTCTAAATGGTCATTCTTGTTATATTTGAGCATACACATCGTATTGTTTGTGAAAGAAACGTATCTTTGAAGACGCTGTGTAGCGAAGACCGGGAAAGAGTACACATTAAAGTGTATCAACCTGCAATATACATATGTTAGCAATACCGTACTGCTGTCTCTAAGTATCCTTAGAAGTTTCAGACCAAGTCATGTATAGTGCTTGAAACTAATAGGTTTGCAAGGAAATATGCTAAACGTTAAATGAGTATATTATTTTTCAATTCAGAACATAGCACTGGTTTAAATTTAAACAAATTTTGGGGAAAAGCATGAAGAGCCAGTCAGTATCGTCCGTGTAGTATAATGGTTGAGCCGGGGAATCCTGTATCGCTGTATATACCGCTGTTACAGTTGAGATCCGGTTTCAATTCCGGCACGGGCTCATGGAACTATTATTATGTAAATTTCAATTCGAAATTTATTTCTTGGCATGATTTAATGATTTCATGATCTGATGATTTCATGGCTGTTCGTTGTTTTAGGAATTTGAAAATACTTACGCCCCTGAAAATATTACTTGCGTTCTATTTTTTACTATGACACGTTTCTAGATATGACCCGTGCTCTACCTAAGAATTTCTACACCTCTATTATACTGTAGTCTTCAAGAGTCAAGTACACACCTATATTACACTGTAGTCTTCAAGAGTCGACTACACATATCTATTACACTGTAGTCTGTGTGAGACTTTATCTCTTTCCTTCATATTAACTGTAATGCCACACGTTACAAGTTCATTCATGAACTACTTTAATCCTATTAAAGCACTCAGTGAGATGAGCGAGAGACGACCTGCTTTGTCTCTCGATCATCAAAGTCAGTCACATCACACATTGTTACTTGCGGGCGGTCGCTTCGTCTCATACCGTGTCCGTCGTTTCTTGCGTTGTCATTGAGTATCCTTCAGAGGTTCCTGTTGATGTTGATGGCCCGGTTCGCGTCGCCGCCTAAGTTGGTGGTTGTTGTCGCAGTTGGTGGTGGAGCAGTATCCCATTCTGTATGGTATATCATGGGGCGTTTATGTAATTTATTTCTTGGTTGTATCATGTACCACCCATACAAAATAATTAACTTGCAAGTTCATTACAAATTCTATTTTTAAAAACATTCTATTTTTATTTTATGATACATACAATCCACCATATATCTCTCTTACGATCTTCCTCAAGCCAATGGTGATCAATTTGGCCTGTCAACAGATATAATCGGAAGAGGAATGTAAAGTAGGTTTATGGAAAAAGAAAATCATCGCCGAAGATCTAGGGTCGTTCCAAATTTGGTAAATTTGGTAAGTCGCTTGTGATGTAGTTTTGTAGGTCCAGTGTTGGTTGTGTATTCGGATGCTAACGAGTTAGTTCAAACTTCTTGAATGCTGTAGTCCACAAATTGTATGTTAGAGAGTGTACAGGGACGTGCTATTGAGATTTAAAAGATAGTGCCTTCCCGCCAAAAATCGTTTTTGGTGTGCAAAATAATAATAGTAAAAGTGTTGACATGCCATTCTTAGCGGATTTCATTCAAGCACCTTGTCATGCAAGATCTTTTCGCATGTCGTTGCCAATTATAGTGAGCAAGACGTCGGAAACAACCCATGGAAATGACACGAAATGATGATTCCCTGCTGTTTTGTCTACCTCCGCTAATCGCCGGCATGCTTTGTACCAAGCACTTGCCTTGATAATCGCTTCAACGCTTACTTCTCTTTCACAGTCATCATCTAATTCCAATCCTTTGAAAAATTCCTCACGGAATTGTGTTCTCAATTCATTCATTTGTCGATTAAGTCTCATTTGTAATGCAAAATGTTCACGCCTTCCCCTTAATTGAGCATGTCGTTCCGCGAATGTAACGACTTGTCCTGATACCACTTCACCCTCCGTTTTTACACCAAATTGTTCCATAAGTCGCACCATTTCAACGTTATATGCAGCGCACATAGTTGCTGCTTCTAATCTAGTGTCATCACCTTCTTCAAATCCATTCATTAAATCGTCAATTCTTCTTGATCCTTCATTCGGTATGAATCGAATATCTTCAAAAACTGCACGGTCACGTCCATTACATGTTCTACAAGCACGATAAAGTTTTCCTAAAATACTAGTCGATATATAACTTACTTTTGGATGTTTTCCCATAAAATCAGGATATTGTTCTCTAACATTTCTTGGTAATAAATCCTGTGGAATTCTTGCAGGTACTCCAGTTTTTGCAAAATCAACTGCAACTGAATGTAATTCCGCTAAGTGTAAACATTTTCGTGACATGATTCCAGATTCATCTTTGTCCGCATAAACAACATGTGCGTTTGCTATTACTCCAAGTTTATCATTTCGAATATATTCCACAAAAAAATCCGCCACATCATCTGAACCTACCGGTCTATCCAATATAACTGGGTTGGGTGCTGCGTATGTCATAGGTTCAAAACCATGTTGTCTTGGAAATGGAATGGTTTTATCAAAAATCACAAAGTAGATATCTCCATCTAAATCACCGCCACTTAACATGGAAGGAATTGGCCTTGTTCCTTTTTGTGGAAAGACAACTACATCAATTAATCCATGTAATTCAGGTCTATCAACAGCGATTAAAGGTTGAATATCACCTGGATGTAAACATGGACTACGTCCAACTGTAACACACCCATTAACAATTACCGTCTTACCTGTATCTGGTAATGTATATTGACAAAAAATTTGACCAGGTTCTAATACTCCAAGTTCATCCATGACACCAATAGCACACAAACCTTTATCTACATCTATTGGAATGCGTGCACGAAGCATTAAATCTCGAATCATTCTTCTACGATATGCATACATCATATTAAATAAATGTTCACAAGTTACACATGTTAATCCAGCACGAAAGAATGCAGTAGCATCCATAGTTGGCCCACTTGATCTTATTTTTACATCACCGTCAAGAGTACCACTAGTATATAAAAGGTGTAATGCATCTGTCGCTCCATCATCTTGCATCGCTTCATCCAATTGATGTAATACTTTGTTTTGTAAACTTTCAAATATTTCATCTGGCACACCCAAACCAGAAAGCAAGCAAATGATTTGACGGTTAAGAAAAAGTGGAAGACGTTTTGAGTATCCCACAATTTCTAATGCTTTGTGATTACATTCAAATTTTTTCATACTTCCTCGAAGTAATACTTCCACCGTTCCTGGTCTTACATTGGCCACTTTAGGAAATGCTGCATCCCATACTGTTAACATACCTTTAGCACCACCGAAACGAACCTGGAATGCAGATGGTATTACATCTCTGGCTGTCAATCGAAGTTTTTCAGCCACTTTTCGAGCAAGTTCTGATGACATCAGTCCTACACCATCTGAAAACATGTAATCCTTTGAGTCATCGTATAAGTCCTTCACCACGTGTTGTTGAACATCATCCAGAAGAACAGTACCAACCGTGGAGCTGAATGTTTGTCCCTGGCGAGCCGCAAATCTAAAAGGAAGATCAAAGTGGGGAGAAGAAAAAAAAATAGAACCGTCAGTCAGATCACATAATGTTTCATTCGACATAAGATAAAGGATTGTTCGATTCGTCTCAACAACTTACTTTCCTGGAATCCGAATTTTAGAGAAATCACCCATCCATACACGAATTTCATTAGCGGTAGGAGGTGGCAATCCAGTTGAATTTCTACTGGGAGTTTCATTATACATCCATACAGCATGATCACGAAGTTGACTATTGGAAAATGCAAGGAAGACAAAATTTTCACCAGCTGCGTATACGCCTTCTCTCAAATTTTTTCTTATTCTCGTATACAAATCATCTGAACCTGTATATCCAATAGAAGCACCATCTTCATCACAAAATGTAATACGTAAGAATCGATCATGATGAACTGAAAATTCACGTAATACTCTATTTAATAAATCAGATTCCGGTGGTTGTGCAATAATTCTAGTAGGGGTGATTAATAAACGTCGAATGAGTGCATGTTGTTTTGATGGTAAACGAATTTTAGTTGATTGTAATAAATCAGTTTGTGCTTGTATTGAAGTTGGTGATCTTTCTCCATCACCATCACCTGTTAAATCTAATTCTTCAGCAGCTAATCTTTGAAATACTTCTTCCATTCCCATGTCATCGTCATCGTCATCATCACCATCGTCACCATCACCATCACCATCGCTATCGCCATCGCCACCATCTGGTAAGGTATTTTCACTAATATTATGTTGTTGTGAAAGGGAAGGAAATCCACGCTGGTTTCTACGTTGATCACGCTGTACATTACAAATATCCATACATTCTTGAAGAATTGCAACAGGGTCATGAATAAATGAATTAAAGTCTCCTTGCACACGTGAATGGCTTTGTTCAGATAATCTGAAAAACATGAAATCCAAAGATGCGAGAGCGTCACGTTCTGAAATCCCATTTGATAAACAGTGCCAAAACTCTCTATTAATTCTTGTCAAACTAATAGTTCCCAAAGATAAAATACATTCAACCATATACCGAACAGAAAATGGAACAGAAAACATTGAAACAGCTCTTTGAAATATTAAATGTCTGTTTGGATGTCTTTTTTCAACTTGGAATGTACCGGGAATAGGAAACGGTCTTGGTGAATCGACAATACACAACTTGTATAATTTTTCAAATAAAGCGTTTGTATCATTCGAACCAAGCATAATACGAAAACCAGTGGCTCTCGAAAAAGCACCATGTGTAGTAGGATCGACAGTACGGGTCCAACGTATGGATTCAAACGTATCTTGACTACAATCCCATAAAACATCACGTTGCATATCAGGATCTGATAAAACTGAAGAATCTTCTGCCCGGAATAAAAACGGTGGATGAGATATGGGAAAGTAAACAGCACAATCTTGTTTAGAATCTTGATTTCGTTCAACACAAGGTGGTCTGCAAATATCACGGAATGGTACTTCAACACGCATAATACTTTCTTTTTGTTCAAACTTATTATATATAGATTTCGAATAAACCATTGTTTGCGGTGATCCAATAATTAATGCTAATATTCGTTCGACTGGATTTAATTCAACATGACAATTTTCAGATAAATCAAAAAACTGTGAAGATATCCAAAATGTAGAAAACAAATTATCTGTTATTTTTTCACCGAATTGCACCGTACCAACTCTCCAACTAGATGTACACGGATCTCTTCTTGACCTCCATGCTGAACCGACACCAGGTAACACAGGTCTTTTACACAATTCAATGGGTACTTTACAATTTTTCATATTTAAAGGTGAACATTTTAATAAATGATCTGCTAATCTTTGACTTCTTATACTGACATAAGCTGTGCGCGGTATTAAATTGTAATTTCCCTCCTGATCTTTTGTTGATGGTCTACGTATTTCGCACCTTAGCACAGGTGATTCTGGAAATGGTTCAGACACTTGACATACACGGAATAAATATTGCAATGGTATTATATCATTTGCATATAGTGCTGCATGTATTGCTTTAACTAAATCAAGTGCTTTTGCTTTTGCTGGTAAATTTGTTAAATATAATTCTGTGACTTGATCTGCAGTTTTTAAAGCTGTTTCAGCTACGGCATTTGCTTTTTCATTTCGACGGACTCTTTCATGACCGGACCGTCCACGACGACGTGCTTCATCCACTAGTTGAGTAATGTCTCGATCTCCACTGTTCAGCGCATGCAAAGAGAGGGAGCGGTTTCTTCGATGATGACTTGCTCGACGTTTTCCTTTGTTTCCCATTTTTAGAAAGATGGCATGACATGAGGAAGGGATAACGGTGAGTGTGCGCAAAGTGTGGGTGATGTCAACAACAAGCAATGAGAGAGACAAAGAGGAAGGTAAACTTTGGATTGATATATCCCTCCACGCACGAAGAGAAATAAAAACAAAATCATAATTAGAGGAAAAATAAGTCGTTTAATTTTATTCGGAATTTCATTTGCAAATTGGAAAAGTTTGGGGTTGAAAACAAAACAAAACGTTGGAATTTGAAAATGAAATTTTGATCCGATCGATGATCCCTTCCAAAAACTATCCCAACCCAACATTAAAAAACTGCGGGAAGATTTATTTATTTCGCTCAATGTAAGCAGCCTGCACTTACATTGAGTGGTGGATCGAGGAAAACTTTAATTTTTAAAAAAATAACAAATGTCATTGTTTCATACTGTCTTTACGTGGCACAATATTGTTGGCTCACGAAAAATAAAAATAATCCTCAAGAAGCTAAACGGATCTCCGAATTTAATAGTGGAGGATAATAAATGATGAATAATGAAACCGTCGTCGTTCCGAGATTGTGAACAATTTATTGTAGGAGATTGAGAGTTTGCAAACCAAAGTTTTTTTGTATTTTATTATTTTTTTTTCATTGAGAACTTCTCCTTTCCAAAATGATGGCCGCGTTCATGACCACCGCCGCCCCTGTTCATGTTCATTTAAAAACCGGCACCAACATAACTCCGCTCGTCGCGAACACATTTCGCACTGCGAGGAAGCGCCACCGCAAACGGGTGAATACAAATACAACGACATGTCAACAGTCCCAATTAGATGATACATCTGACTCGACGGTACCAAAGTTTCGAAAAGATGAACAACCACCGCAGACCTCATTTTTCCCTTCGAAACAAACGACGGAAAAGGCACCATCGCCCAATGACAGAGTACTTGAACAGGTCATTCAAACAATGGATAAACTAGGTGTAAAAGAAAAAAAACAGGTATCGCAAATCCCTACAAACCTTGCATCAATTCAGGATTTATCAAGGGGTAACCCATGGAGTGCGTTGTTAGGGAGTGCAGCTGCTGGTATTATGTCTGCAGCTGCATGGCGTATGTTGATTGCAGTTGTTGAGTTTGCTGTTTTACATCCTATGGACGATCGTATTTATATCATACAGCGAATCACGGTAGTTATTCGTACCACTTTGGTTTGTATATTTGCTTTAGGTAGTGGCATTTCAGGTGTTACTTCATTAGGTTTATTACTCTTGTCATTTCGTCTCACATACGCTGTTATAACTAAAGAATTTGACGACGACGTTGGCGACAATGACAACAATAAATAATATTTATATAATTTCTTTACAAAACAAAACAAAACAAAACAGAACAGAACAAAACAAAGCAAAGCAAAACAAAACAAAACAAAACAAAACAAAACATAGAAACAATATAGTCATCATCTTTGTTTCGGTCTCAGAAATGAACCACCAGCACCACCTCCAGCACCACCACCAGAAATAGGAGGAGGATTATCAACAGTCCACTCCAAATGCCTTGACGGTAAATCATCAGGTCCACATAACGGTCCATTCTGTTTCAATTGATTGGTGACATCATTTTCGAAAAATGTGAAGAAGCGATTCATTTTTTCATCACCTAAAACTTTTTCATATTTCTTAGCTTCTTCGTTGTTGTTATCTTTTTTGAAAAAATCATGCACCGCACAAATCATTCTCATTAATTCCCCGGTGTGATTCACTGGGTTCACTTTTCTCTCATCTGGCCATTCATCTGATTCATCCCACAATTTCAAAAACAATTCAATTAGGTCAACATCAATCAGAAAACTAGTTCTTAGACATGAATATTTTCCAGAAAATGATAATTCCACAATCGCCGCAACAAAATGTTGCAGTAAAGAATTCAATTTCAACCTTACAAACAATTTCATTAGAATCCCAGGTATGTTGTGTTTCACAATAGTTTCAGCAGTTGACTCATTGCAATGTTGCAATAGCACCACAATTAATTCCAGGATTTTCAACCGAACGACCCCCAAAGGATTTTCAATTTTGCTCCACATCGTTTCAATAACAACCCCTTTTCGAGCGTTTTCCAACACATCAGCCATTTCACCGATCCGCTGTCGAACTCCGTATTCATACGCCGTTGTGTTCACCGTCATTAATTGCATACGGATCGTGCTCATACTTGAATCCTGACCGTTTAAAGCAGTCACCAATAAATATCTAACAGCAGTCAATGCAGTTGATAGAGCATATCCTCTTGTGTCGTTCCCTGATTTCAATGCGTTCAACCCACAATCTAGCAATCTTAATATAGGTTTAGGTTGGTTAAAGATATCTAATGACGATAAATCTTTATTGAACTTTATCATATAGTTGTATGAACTTTCATCGTCAACACCATCATCACCATTGCCGTTACCATTGATTTCATAACGCGGAATAACTAAAGCTCTCAGCGCAATACCAACAATAACTCTAGAACAATTTTCAATAGTTGATGATGAATTTCCGTTCAAAGGTCCATTTTCAACAGCTAACGATAATTTATCACAAAGTATATCAATTAAATTACAATCTGCCATCATACCAACAACAGGTTTGTTAGAAGGACCAAATTTTAATTCAGCCTGACACCGTACCGTACTTAACATACTTAAACAAACTTCAGGACATCCAGTAACTGAAATATGTGATAATAAACAATGAATAAAGTCTTTTCTTCTGCCCATTGCTTTAACCGTATCATCAGGTGAATCTCGTAATACACTTAATAATACTTTACATACAGATCTCACAATAACTGCATCTGTTGGGTATCCATGTTTCAACACTGCAACTAATCGATCCAAGTGTTTAGCATCTGCAAATAGTGATCTTCTTAGTTGAATAGGTCCATTCGATAATAACATACAACATACATAAGAATATCGATATCTTTCACGTTCTCCACCAGGTCCATCAACTCCTTCATCATCCGTTATAGTGTCTACAACCGTTGTCAAATGATCAATTAATTTTTCCATATTTTCATTCTTACTTAAATATTTAACTAGTACATCTTTAACATCGGGTTGCAATCTTTCTTCTAATCTAAACATACCATCTAATAATTTAGTGAATGCTATTTTCCCAGCAACTGCATTTTCAACAATTGCGAAAAACAGGTCTGCGCTATGTTCAATTGGTGTTTGATGTAGTTGTTGTTGTTGCTGTTGAAATGAAGTATTACCATTAGATGCATTATCGTTATCGTTATCATTTTCATTTTCACTTGATGTTGATGATGACGTAATGACCAAACCATTACTGTCAATACTTGATTTGGTATTCGCTAATGTTGGAGTAGATACAGTGTGTATATTATTATTAGATGATGGTCGATTGCGTGCATTAAATAGATGATTTAATTTTTTCACACTATCCGAATCACCTTCGCCCAAACTGTTAAATGCAATACCTGGTCTTGATGTAATAGACGATGACAATTTAACATTACCCTGACTGTTTCTTTTATTTCTTCCAACAAATGGAAATGATCTACCTGCAAAATTTGGTGGCGATGAAACAACTCTTTTAGGTAGTGACCGTAAGGTGTTTCTTGTTGCTTGTGGTTGTATAGGTTCACTTGTGTCACCAACAGAATTTTCATTTGTCATAGTTGATGACTTATTAATAGAATCATCATTATTAATAGAATTATTATTATTGTTATTGTTATCATTAATAGGTTCATTATTATTATTATTATTATTATTATTATTATTATTAATATTATTATTAATATTATTATTAATATTATTATTATTAATATTATTATTATTATTATTATTATTATTGTTATTATTGTTATGTTTTATATCATTAGTAATGTATGTAGCAGTGGAAGTAGAAGAAGTAGAAGATTTTTTAATTGAATCTGTATTTAATCCCATGAATCGACGACTACTTCTACTAGTCGTACTAGTGGAATGTGATATATCGGGAGTATTAGAATGATGACGGTCTGACAAGAAGACTTTTGCAGAAAGACCATCACGCCAAGTACGTGCCCTAATAGGGGCCGTAAGTTTTTGTTGTTGATGTTGTTCTGTAGGTGGAGATGGTGGAGATGCAGATGCAGGTGTTGATGATGGCGGTGAGGTTGTTGTTGTTGTTGGTGGCGGCGGCGGCGGCGGTGGTGGCGGTGATGGTGTTGATGGTGGTGGTGGTGGTGGTTGATGATGGTGATGAAAACGAGAAGATCGCATGGATTGAGCATTTAGGCGGAAAACACGACGTAAACGTTTCAAAAGGCCTGATTTCGGCTTAGATTCAACAGATGGAACTAACATGGAAGGCGCTGATTGTTGTGATGGATTATTTAAATGATTTAAGAGTGTTGTCGGTGATTGATTTGAGGATGACGATGGAAGAGAAGAAGCTAATTCATCAGCTGATATCGATCGAGCGACGGTAGGCGAAGACGACATTATTAAATGTTGGGCTTTCTCTTTCTTCTTGACGTTGGGGCTGGTGTGTGCTGGCTGCTGGGTGATGTTTGTAAATTGTATATTACTTGTGTCTTTCCTTTTTTGTGTGTTCGCTTTTGGTTGTCGGTTTTGTTTTTTTGTTTTGTTTTCCCGAAAATTTAAAAACAAAAAAAATATAAATCCCAATATATTTATAAAAATATATATTAAAAAAATAAAAAAAAAGGACAACGGACAACAAATAAAGAAATAAATAAAATAAATAAAATGAATGTTTCCTTTCTCTCCCCCAGTTCAGCTTCGCTTTCGTTATCGTTATCAGCCGTTGAGAGCCGAGAACAAGAAAAAAGTATAAAAAAGGGGGAACAACCAAACGCGTGAAATAGTCTTTTCCGGCTTTCGGGTGAACACAAAAGGAACGGATCGCCAAAAAATATTAATTAAATTAATTAAAAGGGTGTAATTTATTTGTTATTTTTAAATCCTTTTTTTTTAATTCAATCCCGTGTTTACAGTGCTTGAAATTACAGTCACACCTACACATCGTAACAGCACAGTACGACAGTGATCCAGTTTACTCTCTAATGAGTCGTCACCCGCTCTTCCAATTCCATGTTTCAAGCCATTTAGCAATTCTTCATTATTACATATCAATTCTAAACCACAGATCAATTCAAATATTCCTTTTCTACCAAATTTCATGCCTATGTCACCGTACAATTCAATTACTTTACAGCTTTCGTACACAATTACACCCCAAAACTCCCTGTCAGCACTGTAATTATTACTAATACTATTACTAGTATCCAGTAATAATTTAACGCTCTCCACAAAGCTTTTCCCATCAATTTCCTCATCCTCATCCTCCACATCCACATCCATACCCTTCTCATTCTCATTCTCATTCTCATTCTCATCGTCATCGTCATCATCATCATCATCATCATCATCATCCCTCTCCTCATCCCTCTCCTCATCATTTCTATTATTATTATTATTACTGCTCTTGTTGTCCCGACGCCGACGCCGACTTCGACTCCCACTCCCACTCCCACTCTGCCTCTGCCTCTGCCTCTGTCTCTGCCTCGCAATCTGTAACTTTATACGACCTTCTTGCATAACATTGTAAACAACAACATACAATAATTCCTTCTTAATTTCTATATTATCACATATTCGTATAATGCAAGATACACCTTCTAATTTCCTACTCCCCGCAGATAAAGGACCACCTTCCTCAGCCTTTCTTACCGCTAATTTCCCAACTTTCTCACATTTCTCTTTACAATCGCTTTTAATATACCATAACAGTCCCTTCCCATAATGACCGTTTCCAATACACTTATCGCCTATATGCTCACATATTTTATTACATGTAACATTTAAATGTTTCTTCTTACATACATTTAGAATTTTTTCAATCGTCTTATAATCCAATTCATTATTAATCGACATCCTGTATAACATTTCAATCATCAATTCAATCCCTTTCTTACTCGAAGGACAATAATCAATTGCTATACGCCAACACTTCAAACCATACTTCCTATTGTCCATTAACGATTCAACATATTCTATCATATACTCTTCTTGCAATTGCATTACATCCTCTTTATTCATCTTTTGTGTCCGTATTAATATATCCAATAAATGTATACAAAAAAATTGCGTCGGCATTATTTCATGCAAACTCTCTATACATTCTTTATAATTACCCAACGTAACATTCACTAACGCACCCCCTGCTACATCACAAGGTGCATCAAAATAACCACACGCCATGCCAGAAGCCATTCTTAAAATATTCATATCATTATCACCCTCATGTTGTCGCTCTATATTCGTACAACAATAAATAGAACAAGCAAGTAACATTTGTTGCCAAGTTGAACAAGCTATTTCAATTTCTGTCATATCACCTGAAATTATTTTTAAAATTCTTCTTGCATATTCATTCCATATCATTTGGTTATCATTTATTTCCATATCTAACCATTGTTTAATGTTCTGTTGCCATGCCATAAAATGTCTTTCATCTTTTCTGTCAGGACATGATTCTAATAAACTTTCTAATATAATAAATGATGACACACCTTGCGGTATTTTATCAGGCATACCTAAATGTATAGCCGATATAACTTCTCTCCATTCATCGCCATCTAATCCTTTTCTACGTATAATTTCACTTAACATATTTTTACATTCTACTAATTCACCAATTAATACAGTTTTAACGATTTCATTCCATGTTTCTTTATCTTCTTCAATGTCATTACTCTTATCGTTATCATTTGGATATATTATAACATCAGGATATGTTTGACGAAACCATAATGATAAATAATGTGATACATGGAAATTTCTATTATTTAAATCTGTTAAATGAACTATATCAATAAATGACCATACTATATATGCTTGTAATGTATCCGATGTTAATGCTAATATTTCTTCTGATTGTTCATATTGTTCAAGTTCTGTCATACATGTTGATATTAATATGAGATATTCTTTACATAACATATTAGGAGGTGTTGATTTTTTCAACATACATAAATGTCCATGAAAAAATAATCTAAGAAATGCTGATGGTAATGTCGGTGATGTTCGCGTCATTTGGGACATATCTTCATCTTCAACTTGTGGAATTGTTGCTAAAGTTTCTGCAATCATTTCTGGTTGTCGATTCGGCATCCATGAAAATTCAAGTTGAGCTGGAGACATCGTATTCTGCATCGTCGATTTTGAAATAGCAACGAACGTTGATCTTATGAAAACTCGTTAAAGAGTTGACAATCATGGAGACCGATAAAAGGCATTATGAAAAATATTTTAGCGCTCAAAATATTATCTTTTGAAAAATAAAATGACACACACGTGTAATTTTGTTAAATTATTATTACTATTGATCCCGATACACGTGTCATTTACCGGTATTCTCATTCTGTTTTTTTGTTTTTGTTTTTTGGTCACTAGATCAAAAAAATCATTGATGCATAAATACATAAAAAATTTTATCCAACCAAGTATCACACCGGTATCACCATCGTCATACCAGCATAACATTTATATTATGGGCTCGCGTCAAAACAGATAAATAATGACGACAAAATTTATAACCATCATTCGACAATCTAGTGTTTCTCATCTTTATCGTCGTCATCAGTCAACGTCATGCACAATCCTCAACCAACGACAACGTCGTCATCAACACACAACAACGTCATGTACAAGTGAAAATCAACCAGTTATATTTCAAGTATGGGGAGCTAATACAGATGTAGGTAAAACAATATTTTCAACATGTCTTTTATCATGTGAAGCAACAAATGAACCATCACTATATTTAAAACCAGTACAATCTGGATATACATCTTTACAAAACGATGCAAAATTCGTATCCGATTATAATACCAATAATAGCATAAAACCAATAACTCTTTTCACATATAAAGATGCAGTAAGTCCTGATTTAGCAGCACGCCGATCATCATCTCCAATTATTACAGATAAACAAATCATTCAATCAATACGTCAAGTATTAAATGAATTTAACAAAGCATGTACAAATAATAACAGTATTGGATTAATAGAAACTGCAGGTGGTGTATGTTCACCTACACCACAAGGTAATTTACAAGTTGATACATATAGGGAATTAAGATTACCGGGTATATTGATAGGTGATAATAGATTAGGTGGTATATCATCTACTATATGTGCATATGAATCTTTAAGAAATAGAGGTTATGATATTCCTATTGTTGTTTTATTTGAAAATTGTATTGATAATTTACAAAACGAAATATCTATTCAAAATCATATAGATAATAATATTTCCAAATTACCAGTAGCTTTTTCTAATACAACTGTTTTTCAAGCACCGGCGTTACCTAAATTATCGTCAGCAGCTAATGAAAATGAAGGTAGTAAAGTTGATGACTATTTATTACAGGATAATACAAAATTATTTTTTAATAATGTAAGTAATCATTTAAAACAATATGAAATTGATCGTACACATGAAATTAAAGAAATGGTAAATGAAGCAAATAAAATATTTTGGTATCCATTTACACAACATTCAAAAGCTCCTGAAATTAAATATTTTGATTCTGCATATAATGATAAAATTACTACACATGATATTGAAAATAATGAACAAATTGATATAATAGATGGTATAGGTTCTTGGTGGACAAATGGAGTAGGACATGGTAATATAAATTTAACGAAAGCAATTGCTTATACGAATAGTAGATATGGACATGTAATGTTTGCAGAAAGCGTATCTAAACCAAGTTTACAATTAGGTCAACGTTTATTAAATAAATTTGGTCCTGGTTATGGATGGGCTACAAGAATATTTTTTACAGATAATGGATCAACTGGTATGGAAGTAAGTTTAAAAATGGCATTTAGAAAACGTCAAATTAATATCCCTGAAAAAAATCATTGTAAAGATATTAGAATTGTTGGATTAATTGATAGTTATCATGGAGATACTTTAGGTGTTATGGATTGTTCTGAAGAAAGTGATTTTAATGAAAGTCAAACGCCTTGGTATAAACCTAGAGGTATATTTTTAAAACCAAGTACAATATATTTGCGTAATGGTGTGTGGACAGTAAATAAACCTGATTGGTTATTGAATAACGAAAGTGATCATTCTGAAACTGTTATAATGAATTGTAAATCATGGCGTGACATGATAAAAGTAAGACGAGAAATAAATAATGGCGATGAAGAAAGTAATGAATATATGGAAATAATTGGAAATAAAATTGATGGAATATTAGAAAAGAATGAAAATATGGATTTAGGTGCTTTGGTTATAGAACCTTTACTTCAAGGAGCAGGTGGTATGAAATTAATAGATCCTAAATTTCAAAAATGTTTAATTCAAGTATGTAGGAATCGAAAAATACCGATTGTATTCGATGAAATATTTACAGGATTATGGAGATTAGGTGAAATTAGTGCTGCTAAATTATTGAATGTACAACCTGATATAGCATCATATAGTAAATTATTAACTGGTGGTACTGTGCCTCTAGCTGTTACATTAACAAATGAAGAAACGTTTAATTCATTTCATGGTGAATCAAAGAAAAATGCTTTATTACATGGTCATTCTTATACAGCTCATGCTATTGGATGTGCTGCTGCTGTTCAATCTTTAGATATGTATCAATGTAGTAATAACTTAATTGAAGGTGATGTGGAATGGTGGGATGAAGGAAGTGCAAGAGAAATTAGTGGATTCCGCTGTATTGAAAGAGTTGTTGTTATAGGTACCGTTTTAAGTATTGAATTGAAAAGTGATACAGATGGTTATGCTGCTACAGGTGCTAAAGATGTTGTTAAACGATTAAGTGATGCTAATGTTTTTGCAAGACCTTTGGGTAATGTTGTGTATTTAATGTGCACTCCACTTTCTGATAAGTCTGTTTGTCATGAATTGACAAAGAAATTAATGACTATTTTTGAGGATATAGAAAAGGAGTTTATAATTCAGAATAATACGGATTACTTGTCCGGGACGAGCAACTAGCGGCGCGTTTCAGTGATGGTTCCCTGTCTTTTGTGTGTGATGTCAACGTCAGATGAGCTGTTTTCATTCAAAAACATAAAAATAAAAACTCAACAATTTACGAGCCTTGATGCCTGTCTTGTCCCAAATTTGATAGGGTTAGTTCAGGGTAGTGGTGAAACCGACAAACCGACAAGATTGTTTATGACCATAAACAAATTCTTGAATTTTCTTAGAATTTTCTTATTAGAACCGTGGACTTGGACGTTAACGGATTCAGTTCGATGAATAACTGTCATGCATTGTAGTTTTTAAACCCATAACCCAGATGAACGGGGAACGAAGGTGAGGTCACCTCCGTCGACGGCACCTTCAATGGAAATGCTGTGTTGGATGATTCGACCGATTCATCAGGTTTTTGATGGAATTGGGTCACACGACGTAATTCAATTAAAAAAATTAATGTAAAAGAGGGAAATTAAATTTTTTGCTTTTTTCCCTTGACTTTACTTTTATGCCGACGACTGTTGACCTGAAATATTTTGCAACATCTCATTTCACTTTTGCTTAGTGTGTGCACCATCCCTCAACATCGTTTCCATTGAATCAAACATCCATCTATCGCATCCATCACATCATGTCTGCTGCCGCAGCCTTTATTTCATGTCTTCCTCTTTCCACTTCCACACGTCCCTTTTCCTCCCCGTCTTTAACGTCCCCTACGCCAACTACAATAAGGCATGCATTCACTCACTATACACCACGCCGAGTGGCAACCTCAAATCCCACACATTCTCCATGCAAAACAATCGCAATGGTATTAGCTGACGACAAAGCAGTAGTCGATGTGACCTCAACATCTGAAGCAACGCGTCTTCCTAAACGTAAACCAACAAAACATGACATAGCAACTGGACGAGATGCAGAACGTGTGAAAATTTTTGATACAACTTTACGTGATGGAGAACAATCACCAGGAGCTACGTTAACACCTGATGAAAAGATGGTAATAGCTCGTCAACTATCGAAATTAGGAGTTGATGTAATTGAAGCCGGATTTCCAATAGCATCCGAAGGAGATTTTCTAGCCGTGAAACAAATAGCGGAAGAAATAGGGAATCGAGAAGATCCACCTATAATATGTGGATTAGCACGTGCATTAAAAAAAGATATTGTAAGATGTCATGAAGCAATCAAATATGCTAAATTTCCGAGAATTCATACATTTATTGCTACTTCTGATGTTCACATGTCACATAAATTAAAGAAATCAAGAGAAGAAGTGTTACAAATCACTACTGATATGGTTACTTTCGCTAGGAGTTTATGTGAAGATATTGAATTTTCTGCAGAAGATGCGCTTAGGTCAGATCCTGAATTTTTAGTTAAAATTTTTAATAATGCTATCAAAGCAGGGGCTACTACTATTAATGTACCTGATACCGTTGGTTATACTACTCCTCAAGAATTTGGTGGTTTGATCAGGTATTTAAGAGAAAATGTGGACGGCATTGATGATGTGACTATTTCTGTACATGGTCATGATGATTTAGGTATGGCTGTTGCTAATTTCTTGTCAGCTGTTGAAAATGGTGCTAGACAAATGGAAGTTACTATAAACGGCATTGGTGAACGTGCTGGTAATGCGTCATTAGAAGAAGTTGTTATGGCTTTACATGTACGTAAAAAATATTATAATAGAAAATTAGGTAGAACGAATCCAACTGAAAATGAAAATGAAATTCAAGTTGAAGAAGAAAAACCATTAACAAATATTAGACAAAATGAAATTTATCCAACTTCAAGAATGGTATCCAATTTAACGGGTATGGTTGTACAACCCAATAAAGCTATTGTAGGTGCTAATGCATTTGCACATGAAAGTGGTATACATCAAGATGGAGTATTAAAACATAGACAAACTTATGAAATAATGGATGCGCAGTCTATAGGATTAGCAAATAATAACATTGTGCTTGGTAAACATTCAGGTAGGCATGCATTTAAATCTCGTTTATATGATATGGGATATGATGAATTAAATGGCAATGAATTAGAAAGAGCATTCATAAGATTTAAAGATTTAGCAGATAAAAAGAAAGAAGTATCTGAATTAGATATTGAATCTTTAATTAATGATGAAGTCAGAGCAATGACTAATGAAAATGATGGTATTATTATGTTAAAAAGAGTACAGATTCAATGTGGTGATCATTGTGTACCTACTGCTACTATTACTTTAATGTTAAAATATGAAGAAGATAGAGAAATAACTGAAACTGCGATTGGTACAGGTCCTGTTGATGCCGCTTTTAAAGCTATTAATAACATAATTAAAGATGTTATGAATGTTAATTTAATTGAATATAAGGTTAATTCTGTCACTCGAGGTATTGATGCTTTAGGTGATGTTTCCGTAAGAGTTATGGATGGTGAATCTGGTAGATATTATTCAGGATTTTCAGCAAATACTGATGTTGTGGTCGCCTCTACTTATGCGTATGTCAATGCTGTTAATCGATGCCAGTTACTTCAGAAGGATCCCGAAAAAATTCATCCTCAATTCGGCACGCCTGCTTAAGTTGCTCATTTTCATATTTCTTTCTCGCAGGTTTATATTTTTTAATGGCAAGATTTTGGATGGATGGACACATCGGAAATCGTGCAGAAGCAAGTATAACTTTCATTTTGGTTGTTTGTTTTTCTTGGTTGTTTTTATTTTTTATATAAATTGAGAAAGAAAAGAGAAGAAAAGAGAAGAAAAGGAAGGATGGCAGATGTAAGAGCAATCGCGAGATATGTATATAAATGTGCGTAGTTAAAGATGACTACAAGGATCATCACGCATACCACGTATACGGCGAGCAAGATGAATGTCACGAGGCATAATAGTAACACGTTTACCATGAATAGCACAAAGATTAGCATCTTCCATTAAAGAAACTAAATAATCTTCACAGGATTCCTGTACAGCTTCTAATGCATCAACTCTCCATCTCATAGCATGATGAAAACTTTGCGAAATTTCTTTAACCAATCTAGCAAACGGTAAACGACGAATTAATAAATTTGTAGTCCTTTGAAATTTACGTATTTCCATTATAGCTCTTGTACCAGGACGAAAACGACGTGGTTTTCCTGTTCCTGTTGATTGCTTTCTTCGTGTTGGTGCCATTGTTTTCTGTCCACGCATAGGTGTTAATGACGGTGGTGATTTGGCATTTGCACGTGAAGCTGAAGACGGTCGACGAGTAGGTACATTCTTACGTGATACTCTTCGATTACTTTCTCCACCAACTGCGTTCGATGTTTTTCGTGGTGTTCCCGTTGTACGACTTGATGCACGAGGCATTTTATTGTGGTTGTTGTGTACGGAAAAAGGTAGATGAGTTTGCTTCAAAATTGTTGAAATAAGCCAAAAGAAGATTTAAATATGAAAAGTATGAAAGTAGGTTGGAACTGACTGTTCAATTTAGGATTTTGATAATGTAATTAATTGTTAATTGGTAAACTGTTGACAAGGTTGATAAATGAATTGAATGCGGTGGTGGTGCGGTAGTTGTTCTGTGATGTTGTGGGGATGATACGAGAACAGACGAGCCTAACAGGTACAGGCGCTACGGTACTCGGTTGTTGATGGGGAAGCAGTGCAGATTGGCAGATATGGATGGTGGAGTAGGAGCAATGTTGAGGAGCTACGTTGAGAAGCCCACAGTTTTGGGGAGCAATTTTCGAATATTTCTCATTGTCGAATGGATGAATGTTAGATCGCGCGACCTCTCATACCGACTTGGGTATAATAATTAAAAAAAAGGCGCCAAACTTTAATAGATTATTTTTTTTCAATTAAAAATTGAACATTTTAAACTTTTAAATTAAAATTTCAAGGGCATCTCATCATCCAATTCCAAATCACTCGTACGAAACAACTCATACTGTAGTCACCATACACGTACTTTGAACGCGTGTAAAAACGATGACGTTTAAAACTTTTCCCGCTAAAGATTATTATTATTGGGACCATAAACCGCCGCATTTATGTTGAGCTGACACGTGGAATCTTCACTCGTCCCACAAAAGTACACGTCTTCTTTGTCGGAACGTCCTTTTTCCCTTCTTTTCACTGATCACCCCACATCTGCGTGCCCCCCCGACGTTACAATTTCAATTACAAAATAGTGTTTACCACAAAAGAGGGAACAAAAACGACATGGTGACGACCGCTGTCCAACTCAGTTTTGTCTCATCTACAATAATAATCAAGACGTCTCATCTGTTCACATCACCTTGCTTCGCCATCCCAATCACAACAAGTAAACCGACAAAAATCTCAACATCGACCACCCGAAGAACTTCAAAAATCGAAGCAGCTTTTTCATCATCATCGCCTGAACCTTCATTAGATTCAACAACAGATAGTGCTCGAGATTTATTAAGAGCATTGAACACACCATTGGAACAACTAGAAACACAAGCTCTAAACGCCGACGAAGTAGAAAGAGAAACGGACGAATTAAGTGATTTAGGCAAAAGAATATCAAATTCACAAGGATTCATCGATTTATTTATAACATACGTAAAAGAAGGCTTTAACGACGACGTAAATTCCTTTTTTGAATCACCTCTTCGTCTGTTACCTGCATCAGCAGCTGTCATATTATTTGGATTCTTTTCAGCTACGTCAGCAACTACTATTATAGGATCTGTTGCAGATTGGGACCCTTTAGCTGCTGCTGTTTTATTGATATTAACAGAAGGATATACTAAATTTTATTACAGTAAAGCTAGAAAATCTAAATTTTTACAATTGATTAATGCTTTTAAAATTGGTTTAATATATGGTATGGTTGTAGATTCATTTAAACTTTGTACCTAACCATTTTTCCTTTTTTTGTTTAAAGGATAAAATGAATTTACAATTAAGTTATATTTGTGATTTAAGTAGAGATGTTTGTATATCATTAAAAATGCCACACTCTTCTTTAATATTCACACAATATTTAATACACAGATATTATTATAATATAAAAAATGAAAATAAATCTTGTTTAATTTATATATGTGGTTCATGTATATTAATATCTGGTAAATTATATGATATCAATCAATCGAAATCAATACATAACATATCAAATACAATATACCATCATTTATATAAAAGAGAAAATATTCGTATGCATAAAAATAAAAAACTAGATTTTTATGGGGCTGAAGGTTATGAATGGAAAAGAAATATCATTAAGATTGAAAAAGAAATATTAATAAAATTAGGATTTAAAGTATTTGTTCTTAATGATATAAAATTTCATAATTATATTTTAATATTTATCAATTCATTAATGCAACATTCAAATGCACGTGATACATTTATGAAATATAATATTTTACAGTCAAGTTGGAATTTTGCAAATGATTGTATGTTATCAAATGTTTGTGTTGTTGAAAAATGTGAAGTTTTAGCATGTGCTTGTATACATATGGCGATTTGTAAAATTGATCACCTTAAATTACCACAAGGATGGCAAATTGTTTTCGGTACTTGTAAAGAAGAATGTAACCGAGTTGTCAAAGAAATTATGAAAATGTATGACTTTTTAAGTCATCATAACAATGCATTATATGGGAAATTTGTAGATTATTCTCACACCGAAGGATTTGAAATGTTTCATCCGAATTTCAAATTTAAACAAAAACATAACCGAAATTTGACTGAAACTGAAACTGAAAAGGATGAAGACGAAAACAACAAAAAAAGAATTCGATTTACAGATTCACCATGTGTTTGAAGTAATTCAATTAATACTCATGTTTTCTTTTTTCATTCATCAAAATAGCAGTGCCTTTTTTCAATCTTCTATCGAAATCGTTTTTACATATCAACGATTGCTTTAACTTTCTTTCAATGTCATGCTTTCTAATCAGACAATCTGACTTCTCTTGTTCTATATCACTTAAAGACATATTAACAAACATGAGATATCTCATAACCCTATCTAAAAATTTTGTACGCGATAACATATTAGTTAACTTCAATTCAACTTTAATACTACTCAAAGCAATTGACAGCCCTTCGTCATTTATTAAACATGTTAATGATGTATGTTCATCTCTGCAATCTAATGTCTCACGCAATTGTTTAGACGGATCACTACCACTTCTGTAATGGGTTGTTATCTCATCCGTACTGAATGCCCGGTCGTATGCTATTTCCGTGGTGCCATCACTGGCGGCTGACACTCGTAAGTTGGCGTATGGTTCCGCATTGTGTGGAAAATATTCGAATAATGTGAATATCTTCTTCGTTGACGTTGTTGGTGAAGTCAAAGGGATCTCAGCAGTTGTCCACCATGTCGGTCCATCACTCCTGTCACTCATATTGAATAAATCCCATAAACTTTTTAGATTGTGAGGCGGGACCATGAGATGAGAATGCATGCAAAGCAACGCAAGCAACATTGTAACATTGTGGTCACATGCATAATTTGGACATAATGGAAATGTTTGAAATTTTGAATAACTAATAGGGCCATTGTTTTCCTGAGTATTACGTACGTACAAGTTAGTGGAATGTTTTAATAATTGCTCCTAATTATTTCATTCCAATAATTACAGTAACTAATGACGTTAAAATTTCTAAAATTTAACATTTTGAAATTATTTTGAAATTAGTTACACGACGTTTTATGCCATGTCCACGTTGGCATCCAACGCGTCACATACCAAAGTATAAACTGAACGAAGCCAAAATTTGGCTTCGTTCAGTTTATCAACGGGTCAACGGTTGTCGTTCCCGTCCCTTTTCTCTCTCTTCAACGTCGGAAACATCCCAATCCAGTTCCGATCGACATGGATCCCCACATCATTTCTTTCGATGATGTGGATGTAAATCCAACTACAACAACCACCGAACCAGTAATACCCTCACCGTCATCTTTACCATCGACCATACAACTCCCACCGTCAATCACAGATGTTTCCACTGCGTCCACCACGCCATTAACAACATTACCATCCGAAAAACAATCTCTTACCGCAGCATTACAATCATACAAATCACTTTTATCAAATGAAAGGCCAATGAAAATCTTACTTCTTTCATCAGATACGGGAGGAGGGCACAAAGCATCAGCACAAGCATTAGAACATGCTTTAAAAAAAGCAACACATCCACATCCAATAAGTATAAAAACGATAGATTTCTGGGTTGATGCAGCACGAGGGCCATTTTCAAAATTCCCACAACAATATACATTTCTTGCAAAACATCCTTGGATGTGGAAATTCACATATGAAGTAACAAGATTTCCACCCGGTAGGGCTGTTACTGAATCTTTTTTCAGTACATTTGGACATGAAAACGTACGCGATACATTTCTAGAACATCAACCAGATGTTATTGTATCAGTCCATCCATTAGTTAATACATTAAGCATGAGAGTATTAAAAGATTTAGTTAAGAAAGGTTTAATGAAAAAGAAACCTTGCTATGTTACTGTTGTTACTGACCTAGGTGGTGCTCATCCTACGTGGTTTCATCGTAATGTTGATATGACCTTCGTTCCTAGTGAAGAAGTTAAAAGTATTACAATTAAATGCGGCCTTTTAAATGAACGTATTAAAGTATTTGGATTACCTGTACGGCCTGATTTTTGGGATGATATAAAAGAAAGTAGAGCAGATATTAGAAAACGATTAGGTATTTTAACTGATGTATATACTGTTTTGGCTGTTGGTGGAGGTGATGGTGTCGGTGGTTTAAAATCAATAGCAACCGCATTATCGACAGATTTACCTTTAAAATTGAAACAAAAATTGAATAGTAGTAGAGAAACAATCATTCAAATTGTGGTTATATGCGGTAAGAACGATAAATTAAAAAATTGGTTATGTGAACAAAATTGGAATGAAAGTGTTTCTGTTATTTCACTAGGTTATGTTAGCAATATGAGTGAATGGATGTCAGCATCTGATATAATATGTACTAAAGCAGGACCTGGTACAATAGCAGAAAGTCTAATCCGTGGATTGCCAATAATATTAACTGGATTTTTACCAGGTCAAGAGGAAGCAAATGTAAAATTTGTAGTTGATCATAATGTTGGTAAATTTGCAAAAAAACCAAATAAAATCGTCGATGTTGTTACTGATTGGCTTACTACGCCTGGTGTTTTAAAAGATATGGCTTCAAGAGCTAAACAGTTAAGTAGACCTATGGCTTCCGTTGATATTACTATGGATATTATTAAAGTTGTTAAACAGTATGTATGCAACAATATAAAGGATTTGGAAAATGAAGAAAGACGTATTTCGGCAAGAGATAAAAGTAGAGGTAGAATTCGTTCGGGTGTTCTGGCTCCTTACGTTCCTATGATGAATTTTTTAGAAGGAACTAATTCGGCTTCAAGTGAATGGAAATGGAACTCTTATTTAGGTATTCGAGTTAAAATTTTAATGAAAGTTATTATGGGCACTATGTTCGCTAGAGATATTGCTACAAATTCTGGTAATAATAATGCGTCGAGACGGACACCACCTACTTCACCTCCTTTGAATGCTATTGCTGAAAATGAAGACATTGATAACCATGATACATCGCATTAATCGTAGCGTTCCTTTTTTATTGTTACAAATTTTTCGTTCTTCTTTATTTTGGGGATATCATACGAAAAGTAATACTGACTTGTCATTAGTCGTGTTCACACTGTTTTCGTTCGTAATTGTTTTGGCATCCCGATTGTTTTAGATGATCCGGATTGCAACGGCATACCATCTGTTAGTGACTTATAATCCTCTAAATGCCTCGATTTCAAAACTGAGAACATCGTTCAAAAGTTCTCTTCCACTTCGTAGAATAGACCTTTAACTTAAACCATTAAATTTTCATTACACTGATTCTTCAATTCTTTCGGTTTATGATACATGACATGATACCTTATGTCAAGAAATAGGAGTGTGGTGTTGATATAATATAGTTATTTCCCTTCAGCATTTCAGGAAATCAAGTAATTCTTTCTTCAACAATTCCAGCAGTTGCACACAAGATATTTTCACCTTCTACGTGGAACGGGCGACCATCTACCGACATCAACACTGCTCCTGCTTCCTCTGCGATAACAGCACCAACCGCAAAGTCCCAAATTTTCCAGTTATCTCCTGTCGAAATTCCTCCGTACACAGCTTTCACATGGCGCATATCAACGTAACATATATCTAAGCTGCCACTTCCAAGCTGTGTGATTCCTCGAACAGGATGTGTCAATAAACGTTTGTTAACATCCAATATATTAGCCACACTGTCCTCTGAACGTTCCTATGACCATTCTGAAAGATAATAGCTTCTGACAATTATCGACAAGGTGTAACACAAATTCTTTTGTCATTAACAAAAATACCATATGCACGGACAGCTGAGAACATTTCATCAGTTTCAACATTGTATACTGCACTTAGAACGATTGTTTTATTGACTGCAAATCCTATGCTTACAGAGTAGTTTATAATATAATTGATGAAACTTTGTGCACGGTCATAATATAAACATAATAATAGCATCCACAATCTATGCTGGTGTTTCATCCAATGGTCTGTTGGAATCAATATTACTTGGCTGGTTGTCATCTGCCTCTTCCCCCAACGAGTCAATGGGTGGGACATACATACATCACGCAATCTGTTGAAAATAAGGGTTTATGATGCAATGTCAACAGTTGTCACGAAGTCCACAACGTTGGATTTGCGCTCAATCTCATGGTCCATCCGCGCGAACTTTTCTCCAGAGTCTCGCATCTCAAGGATCAGTTTCTCAGCACTGTAGGACAATGACTTTGGCGAGCTGATGCAGTTGCAACATGTCTAGTTTGCAATTAATATTTATGGTGAAGTGAATTTTTGGTTGGTAGCCGTAAAGGAAGGTTTTTGAAGATTGGATAAAGGAATATTTCTCCAAGTAAAGCTTCGTATAATACAATATCGATTAGGTGTGGTTAATGCCCAGTCTTCTGATGGAACATCCAACAGAAATAGAGCTGAAAAGATAAGTTTATGTGAATTTATCTAAAATCGTTTCCTCATAAAATGACCTCTCGTACATGGAGAGATTTTTGTTTGTGGTGTGCTGGATAGTTGCTGTACTTTCAGACTGTGAAAGCGTCAGCAGCAATGCGACGTCAAAGAAAATAGACCCAGTATTTCATCCATTGATTTTTGTTGACTACTTCGCTGATGCACAAATGTTTTTTTATTGTGATTAAAATCATTTTTAAATGATTTTAATCACAATAGCATTAAAATGCTAAGGGCATCACTAGTTAGGCGCTCAGTTCGGAACTGAGCACCTATACACTCTCGAATAAAGTACTTTTGTACGGATGTTTTTAATCGTGAGGTACAGG
>JAULBU010069247.1:0-10693 GCA_032358235.1 Odonthalia washingtoniensis
ATGGTTCAATGTTATAGTCAAAATGTTTGCTTTTGTTTCAACTGTAAGGGGCTATCATTATATGGATTTAAATTCTACCCCCGTTAATTGCACTACCACCACCACCATCACTACTACTACTTCCATTGCTATTTCCGTGATGAAAACATCGATTCCTACAATTCCGACTTCGGAAGAGACCCCAGTAAGAAGTGTATGTACTACTTGGAATTACCATCCCATTCATGCAGCTGCAGAAAAACTCGAAATTGTGGCAAAAAAATCGGGACTGGAAGCATTGTCCCAGACATGTATATCCACGTTTTTGTATTTAACATACAGAAACCTAGAGAAAGTACGGAGCAGATGTTACTCTTCGAAGCAGGTATATACACAGAGGGAAAAGTGGGGAGAAATTGAAGACTAATTAAATGTTCTTTACAAAGAAATTCCTAGTAACTTTCTTTTCACTTCAAATTCTAATCTCATCAATTTTTACTAATTTATTATATTTTTGGTATTTCTAACATTTATTTGTTTATATTTCTAGTTTGTATTTAGCTCCGAAACCAAAAATCAGATTTTTAAATGACTTCCTTTATAATCAATAGACGGAATTGTATTTTGGGGTCACTATTGATATAATATGTAATATGAATATATTATATTCATATTTAAAAGAATGTGATTGATTTAAATAATATGGTATTAGGCCAGGGAAAAACTACTTCATATAAATAAAATCATACTGGACACCGTCCCACCGTTAAAAATCGATTAATGTTCAATTTTTTTGAACGTCAACCGAAATAATTTAGGAAAAAATGTAATGAAATTTACCCATCCTACCAATACCAAATTTCTTTGTATTCAAAATAATTTAAGAAGGCATCCGAAAAGTTTTGAAACAAATTACAAAAACATTTGCCCGTCCCGCCGTTACACATTGATTCATTTTCAATTTTTTCGGAAGCCAATCCAAATCATTTAGAGAAAAACTACAACACTATTGTAGTTGTTCTACTAGTAGTACATCCCCATTCTGTTGTAAACACATCGTTAAATTTTTTTTTATGTTATTGGTTGAGATCCAAATAATTCGACGTTCAGTACAAAATTTATTGGGTTTCTTCTCGAATAGGGATAATACGGCAGAAAATTTATATATTACATTCTGAAATTTTCGATTGTCTTGTCGAAAGAACATCAACTTTTAATCCAAATTATTCGGTCTACCTACTAAGCCATATAGACATGTTTTTCTCAACTTTTCGTATGTCTCAACATTGTTCCCCCTAAAATATCCTAATTTTTTTGGAATGTTCCAAAATTTTCAGGCCGAAACGCTCCTAAATGTGCTCGTTAAGTAGGACAAAACATTTTAAAAAAATTGAAACTTTTAGAAGCCTAAAACCCACATTTTTAGGAGCATATTAAAAAAAGGTTTTACAGACGCCACTTTTTCTCACGACTCCATCCTCCGAGTGGTACTCAGATGATGGAGTCGTGAGCAACAATCGTCTGCGTTTCCGGAACTGAATGCCTACATTCAAAAGGCGTAGTTTTTGGGTGGATGTGACATCTACTAGGCCATGCGAATTTTGGGGATCCATGTAGGTTACATACAGAAAATTACAGTGTTTGCATGGTTACGGATGGTAACTGAAGGAAAAATATACAAAGTTTGAAGATACAATGTACGGGGCATTAACTGTGGCATACAGATACTGTATGTTTTAGTTTTAATGTATGTGGCATAGACATTTACTTACGGACGGCGGAGAATAAATGGAAGAAATAGTCCGGGCCAACATTCATTGTTTGAAAAAATTCATCAATGTATGATAGAAATTGTCTTTCATACACAGGAGATTTTTGTATATGTAGTCTAGGCTAGTAACTACACATTTTGTATGAGACGTTGAATGAATAGTTCATATAATACTGCCTAAAATATAGTTTATAATGTATCTCACATTGACTTTTACATTCATGTGTTGAATGTTTGAGTGTATGTATACTACATTAATTCATTCATATGTCGTATGAAATCGTCAATGGTTCATCCATTTCTCATTCATTTCATGAATGAGAAAGTGGATGGTTATTGCGTTTTCTGATGTATATATCCGTTATATCTGGGAATGTTATGATGGCATATGGGAATGATATATAAAATAAAAGCAATATACATTTCAATAGATGTATACCAATTATGGTATACACAATATTAATATTTCTATTATTTGAGATACCATGCGATATCAAATCGAACAATTTGATAAAAATATGAGAAAAGCAAAATAACAAAGAAATGTAACAATAAAATCCGTGATAGAGATGGAGCTCCTAAAAATTGTATGGAACAGGGAAAATTGAAAGGAAGTAGAAAATATGTAGTGAAAGAAGTATGGGAACCACCAGAAGCAACGACCGAGAAACGCATCCAATAATACATTATATTATCATGTTCTTTGATATATATACAACGGAATTGTTCATTATCATATCCATCCGTTCTCTTTGAATAGATGCACCATATGGATCTGCAGACATATAAAAATGACATTAATAAATATGAATAATATAACAAAAGTTAGTAAATTGAATATGAAAAGATCATGAAATGGGAATTAGAGTATGAAACAATAAATGGAACAGGAATGCAAAGAAGCTTATTACCTGAACCACTGTAGTCGAAGAAGATAAGTAACCTGTGAACGAAAATCAGAAAAAAACTGAAGGTAAACGAAGGTTACCAATTATTAATGGAGTTAAAGTAAAATGATTGAATGAATTAATACTTAATGAATACTTACCTGTTCTAAAATGTTGACGTATGCAATAAATTCATCGCGATAAGAACTGAAATGTACGAGTCGCTGTTGAATGTCCAGAATGAGTGAACTCCCATCGTGTTGGGATCCTCGTGGCAAGTTGATCGTTTATGGTTGTGACTTGTAGATGGAAATGTGCGCTGATGGGGGAAAAAGTAGGTAATGCAATTGTATGAAAACGGCACATAATTGCTGATTAGATCAATTTTTAATAACCGAAAAATGTGCACAACGGTCATTTCTCGCACTAAATTATGGTAACGGCAGATCTGAAAAGTGTTGAGAAATCGAAAAAATACTATTGCCATCAAAACTTCCAATATTCTTTATTAATATAACATCAAGTAAACATACGACAGAAAATATTAAAAAAGTTACACGATCCGAAAATAAAGCAATTAAAAAATTAAGGGATCCAAAAAATTAAATGTGGTCGTAAGAGTTCTGTCACGTGTATGCTCTCAACGAAATGGTATAGTGTCCTATAAATCTCTTAGAAGACACCACTAGTATTTGGCCTGAAATACTAGGAAGAGGATACAGATGCATGGCATTAAAAATATGGATACATCATGATGTATGATACTGGCTCTGAAATATATAAGCAATGTACGCAATATATTTCAGTCGTTTATGTAACCATTTTGTCGTGTGATAATTTTTTAAAGAGTAAAAAATATGCACCTATTTACCCAACTCTTGCCATCACACAACACAGCTGTAGTTTTAAACCGGATAATTAAACAGGAAATTCAACAGAAACATCTCGTATTATCATGAACGGTTCCGATAGACAACAGTATGGATGCCGAAAACCGGCTGGTAGTAGTGGAAATATAGTTAAATCCGTATCTTCATTAACTGAAATGGGACATGAAATGGACAAGAGCAAAGCTCGTGTGTTAAACAAGTCGTTGGCTGTTTCTTTAACTATGATATAATCTTGTGTTGGAACGAAGGAGGTGGAAAAAGTTATTAACATCATATGCGACGCTGAATTTGATGCGAGATTAATCTCAAAGCAAATACCGTCAGTTGAATACTGTAAACAGATTACGGCTTAAATTGTGAGGAATTGTCGGAAAAGGAAGTGAATAGTAAAAAATAAAATCTAGAAACGGTGGTGGAGTTGAAATTGAACAAATGTTCAAATCATTTTTATCTTCTCCATGTTCTATTTTTTTTGGTAGTGTATACTGATATTAAAGAAGTAACATGTTTTATAAAGTCAATTACGTTCAAAGACTTAGTGAAATGATCACTTCTACAGTCAATTTTATTATTTATTGTTTCCGATATTAAAATTTGTACTGCATGTTTTTTTGAGAGCGTTTAGTTTCTAAAATAGTACCCTGTCTGCAAACTGTTAAACTATGATCTGTAATGAAGGAGGGACAGATATAGAACTAGACTAATCGTGGCTCACATTATTACCATGATGTTATAGGTGATGAAAATACATGGGTGTAGAGGGGTTTCCGCCGTGCTAATAAACACATGCTGATCATGGACCTGATCAGTGATCATTTCCATAAACACGGAAAGGTAAGCTAAGTGGGTGGTAACATGGGGAGTAGTTGAATTTATTGGAGGCAGCCATTTATAAAGTCTTACTTTGAAGACTGTGTACGGGTTATTCGTATCATATACAGCCTCTGTTAGACAGGCTGTATCTTGAATGAAATGAAATAATGTACAAAAATCATGAAATTTCCACTCCAAATGATGGTTGCGATTTCGTGGAAAATCAATTAATTGATTTTTTGCTGCAAAAATTCAAACTCCACATCGTGTGTAAATTTCATAAAGTGTCTACCAGAGCCATATTGTGGTGCATTTTTGACTTCAATGTGTACACGTCTACTATCATAGCTATTATATGTTGTGTCAACCTATGTCGGAATTTGTTCCGTTATCGAAAGTTGAAGATATTAATGTAGCAGGAAAAAAATATATTCTTCAATTTATTGCGATTCATTTACTGTTCTGAAATCAGTTATGGCGAATCGCAGTGGCACCAGAAATCGTTCGGAAAGATTTTCCGGGTCAACAGTGGGAAATTTGGAACCCCCATCGAGAGTGGCGAGAGCGGGTAGTTGCGGAAGTGACGATGTCGTAGATGAAATCGGTGGGCCCGGTTCTAAGAAGAATGTGAAAAATCGCGATGTTGGTTGATAATGAGATAGAGGAAGGATTCGTGAAGTTCGTGGAAACCAAAGAGGGTGTAATGGTAGAATGAGCAGAAATGGTACAAACGAATCTTCATCTATGAGTAGTATTGATGAAGTGAACAATCGCAACATGGATGATACGGATTCCAGGACGGATCGTGATGTGATTGTAAATACTGGCGAAATGATAGAAATGCTACCAGTGTGGGTGCTGCATCGGAAAAATTTTCTTCAGTACAAGAAGAAGTAAGTTTTGGAAGATTTCCATCTGCTGGAAGGAGTTTTTCGAAAACTAACTGCGTAGCACGGAAGACTTTCCGTGTTGATGAATGGGTACAAGTTTTCGGCCAAGGAGAAGACACGGGATGTGATGGGTGGAGAGATTTCAATCAAGTCTCTGCAATCAAAAGTTATAAAACTTTATTGTAAGAATGTTGAAATAAAAGGAATGGTGCAGAGTTTAGAACTTCTAAATCAAGAACTTCTTAAATATATGAGAGTTAACAACAAGAGCCGTGGGAAGTATATGGAGAGGATGATGAGGCAAGTTCCAACGAAATATTTGGGAATTGGACTGGCAGTAGACCTGAGAATGAAAAATTAGCGAATCAAGGAAACGTGTGAATTGGACCCATATAATGCACCAAATACCAGAAACTGGACGAAAAGAGCAGCCATTGTTTTGGGAATGGCATAAAACGGTCGGACGGTTCAATGCTTATACCAACAGCAATGACCTTTTTCTGCAGTGGAAACAGCATATATGTCCCCTCCATCAACAAATAGAAAGATATTATATGTTCATTACTTGGATCTGAACTTTCTTGTGGTGAACTCGTAAACATATATCAGACAGAATAAATGAGGGATGACGTTTTTGAAGAGCCATCAAATGTTGGTACTTTAGAGGGGCGTTTGAGACAGTTGTTATATGATTTTTGTAGTGGAAGGAAAAGAGCTGCAAATGACATATTCTTTGAACAACTTCCCCATGGCTTTCTACTATCCCGATTCAATTTGAAAGAATCCGGTGCAACGGAACGAATGGAGGCTGAAATTGGTGTCGCGAAAAGAAAAATAAAGAAATATAATAGAAATGGTGTGTTAGACATGTCATGGTGCCGCACTGCAGACATTTCATATATATTCAATTACGGGAATGCGGAATTTCTATTGAATTTTACGTCTACCGACAAGACGACGATGAAGAAATGCTAAATCTGTTCAGAAACAAGATTGGTCCTGCGGTATTGCATGATTTCAGTGGATATATCTCCGATGAAGAAGAAGGGGACATTGTGGAAGGGACTGTAATGAGTATTCCTCGCGTAGATGCGTGGAATTATAGTTGTTTAAAACTGCATATCGTGAAGGAATATCGTGGGGCTTGTCAAAAAGAATTCAACGAAATTTTTTTGAAGTATGTAAAACTGGTGACGAAACAGTTAATTGGGAAAATAAGAGGGCATGTAGAAGAATGGGTCCCTGAAGAGTTGGAAGTACCGGAATGTGCAGAGGGATAGGAAGAACGTATGTTCAAAGAAATGTAATGTGGCGGCACAATATTTGTTACCAAACAAAGTGCGAGGAAAACTTTTATATCTGTACAATCAACCTGGTTTCGACAGTACATGGGAACGCCGTGCAGAATTATTCATGACTGCTATATCACAGAAATAGCGTCTGACTGGAAAAGTATTGATAAACTTGGAGAGCCGTACAACGAAGTACCAGCACGAAGTGCTTTATTTGAATATGAAGGAGGTAATGAAGTGAATGGAAAAAGCGACGAAGATTTGGAATGACAGAACATGTAATGTGAAATATAATAATTTATACGGCCATTTTACGTGGGATAATCATTTTTGTCATTCTCGTCAGTATCAGTAGGTTGACATCTGAACGAATCCTTTTCCCTGTAAAAACGATTCTTGTAGAACCGTTTCTTCGGAAATGGTAACTGTTCTGTGAACGAATCAATTCCAAAATTTGGCCCCAATACATTCACAGATGAACACATGGTATCGAAATCAATGATGTCGTACCACTCTCCTGTTTCTAAAATATGTTCCATGGAACTTGTGTCTGCTCCATGTCTTGTGTAGTCAAATTCATCATATGTAGCCCATCAAAGGCATATACAGTTCAGAACTTCATCCACATTGCATAGACGGTGAGTGAATTCCATATATTTTACAAAATCCAAAAATTTTCCGGTCCATAGTACAGTACTTTTTTGTAAGGAATAGGATGAGGACCTTTGCTATATAGTAAACGGGACTACTTCCGTCACCACCCTTTCTAAGTACGAGGCTATTCTTTTTCTTCTTGCTCCGACCGAACTGTGTTGTTGCAAATATGCGTTGCCTTTTCAGGAGGTTTGCGGGAGGAGGTCTGTAATTTGCAATATTTCTAAAACTGTCATACTGTTCCAATGTTAGAAGATGTCTGCTAATTATGTACCCTGACTTGACAAATTTGAGAGAAATTTCTGAGTCTGTAAGCAACAAATCGTGGTTTCAGAACTAGGTCTAAATGAGATCCGTGAAGACTTTCAGACTGATATGTGACAATTTTTTTTATATTGGAGTAATAATTTTTGTTGTGGATTCGTTACACAGTCCCATTATTTGTCTTGTGAAAAGAACCTGTTGTTGGGAAACAGAAATACCGTCCCGTACCAAATATGGTGATAACTGCATTTTACCTTTAGCTGTAGTAGTCGTCCCTGTCGAATGAGCTACAGTAATCTGGATGGAAAGTTGTTTTAAAAACGAAGCATGTGTTGAACTTCGATAAATATTTGAAATTGTTGGACTCGTATTTTTCACTGTTTCATCCATTCTTTTTGCCATCCTTTTGGAGGTAGACCGATATGACTGTTTGAAGAATGTCTTGAAGTACTCATAAGGTAATCCATCAATAATAGTTAGACTTCCGAGCCTACAGAAGTCTTCTACCGCGTGGTCTAGTAAATGGAACTTCAATGTATGGATTCCAGTATCGCAATGTTTCTGAAATGTTTCTATGCATTGCAATTTTAGAATAGTAGTTCCGTTCCAGATGTCAGCTATCGATCCCTGTGACCATCCGAGGTAATTATTGTCGTATAGTAAATATTTCATTACTGCAATGTAATTTGTGCAAATGTTTGTCGAAGGAGAATCATCCTAGTAACCAGTGACTCTATCGATATATCCTTCCACGAAAGGGAAACCATATCCAAACTTATATGATCTTTCCCCTCCAAGATTCCTCGAATTGAATTACTTAGGAAGAAAATTTCAGATGTTGAACTTCTCCTTTGTTGGGAAGTCAACATGGGAACCGAACTGGTTTTCTGTTGCAGCAAGAAATTAATTGAAAGCCCGTAATAACGCCGCGCTCTTTGTCCGAAATTGTTTCCCGTTCCTCCGTTTGTCCATACACTTCATTGTTAGGAATGTACTTAACAGATATGTCATGAAACATGTTTTCATTGCTTTAGAAGCACCAAGATGAACGTTATGCAATGGTTCATACTTAAACATTGAGAAAACACCTGCAAGAAGTTGGTGCAAATGTCTCTTCTACAGCTTCTGCAGAAATGGGACCCATGGTGTGACAGAAATGTCCTGCAGAATTTGTTGTGCATCTTTTTGTGAACAATTCTTCTCTACTGTTGACGACAATATATTTTCTTATTTCAACAAATTGTTAACGGAATCCCTTCTGGTTCGTACACAGTGAACGGTTCTCCGAGGCTATAATGTAGATATTGGACTTGTCTTGAAATTGGTTGAAGTTCCTAAGCATCTCACGCATGGACGTGTGGTGGTAAATTTATGTAGAACTCTATACATGTCTCTGCTTTCTGATATGTCACGGCAGTATGACACTATGACAGGGAAGAAATTCCATTTCATTTTGTTGTTTGTGCATACCGTAGAAACTTCCATGGAATTGTCAATTAACGTCTAAAGAACCGTTGTCATTGCTTCATGCAACAAAACAATATTATCATCTCGACAACGCACTGACGGGGTCAGTGGGACGTGATCGTCAATCGCAATAATTTCATCACTGTCTGTGTCACTATTGCCCCAGTAGTCCTCTATGACTTTCTCTGAATGTGATCCTTGCAATCGAAACAGGAAGAATGCCAACTGAAGTATAATCATGGTCTATCATAAATCATCTGAATTTTATGGACATATTCAAAAATGTGACATGTATGGGATAACCAACTAAGGATTGCGACTTCAATCTTGTTGCTTTTTTACCGGTATATATCTGTAACATTCCAACGAAGGACTTTGGCGACCTGTCCCTACTTTGAGTCCACTGAATTGTATACTTGGCATTTGTCATTACATTGTTTCTCATGGACATGTACAACTGTGCAAAGAATTCAGATTGCAGAGGATGTGAGATATAATCACGGTCAACATCGTTGAAACAAGGTCTAAATTTCACATATTTAGCACTAGCGACATTCCTTTGTGTGTAGGTAACACATCAATGTCGTCTTTTTTATAAAGGAACGTTTTTCTATTGTCTTCGGACGTAGTGTTGTATGGTATCTCCATTTTTTGAAAACCGTCATCGATCAAACTCCGATGTTCTTTTCTGTCCACAATTGACATGCATTTATTCCAATCAGTTATGTGGTAACGAACAAAATCTGTACTGAAATAATCTGATCAAAGCATGTGGATTACCTTACGTACAGCGTCAATTTTGATTTCTTCTGATAATGTTACCAAATGATTCGCTGTAACTTATAAATCAGTGACCTGTTCCGAAGGTTCAAAGGGACGTTGATCATCAGGAATCACACAGTCCGGCTCATCGCCGTCACTATTTCCACGTCAGCTCCTTAGTGATGGGTATCGGTTCTATCCGTATTCTGCTGATAACCGTTTCCATTTTTTGCATGTCGTATAGTGTGCAATCCTTTCTTCTTATTGTATTTGCATGACGTGGCATATCGTGTTTAATCATCCCAAACGTCTGTCGAGTATGTGCAATACGTTCTATAGCAGAAGAATCTTTTTTCACATTGTTTTGGAATGTCAGATCCAGAGTGATAGCGGTCGATGTCACGTTCTTTGAATAATTAGAATATTGGTAGAATAAATTGTTAATAGGGACCAACTTATTCACAGATATTTCCTACTTTTCACTCCCAGTACCAGTAGTCGATTCTGCCACTGTAAGTAGTCAAAAGAAATATTATCGTGTTCCAATTTCAAATATGTAAACATTTCCCTCCATATGGAGGCGAAAAAGTGCAGAAAATTAAATAGTTGATTTTTTGTTGCAAAATGATTTTTTAAATTTTCTGCAAAATTTTGCCCTACATATGGAGGAAAAAGTTTTTCATATTTTTTTTTATCGGCAATGGTGTGTAAGTAAGATGATAACCTGTATTAAGTGAATACATTACATTGCAAAAATGGCAGGAACATATACACATTTAACTAAAACCGTTTCTGGGGACAAACGTACAATTTACTTTAGCATGTATGTAGAAATAAACTTAGACATGCAAGGTAAAAAAGATAAATTCAATCAAGGAGCAATTTTCAACCCAACGGTGGTTCTTCAACATCTATCATCCCCCAATCATCCATATTTTGTAGCTCGTCTTCACCGCCATCACAAAATTTATTGGGTTCTCCGTCACTATGACCACTACTGGAAGGACTGCTTGAACTTTTCAAT
>JAULBU010069258.1:0-10691 GCA_032358235.1 Odonthalia washingtoniensis
ACAAATCATAAAGAAGTGTTTTTTCCTATCATTGTTGTCAAAGTTATAACTGTAAGACATGAATATTACACGTTTGAAGATTCAAACATGTAGGCAATTGTACAGACAGTTGCGTTTTTGACAATCAATTTGCAGAAACTACAACTTCGTATACAGTAACACGTGTGTGTAAAAAAACAAAACAAAATACCACCAGTCCGACGACAAACATTATAATCACACTCAATTCGGCAAGCATCGCAATCTTGGAACCAACACGGCTACTTCAAAATTCAACCTTCCACCTCTACCGCTCCTTCGTCAGCACCATCGTCATCATCGTCTCCATCATCATCTGCTCCACCAATACCTCCATCTTGTCGTCCATAATCATCTTTAACGTAACACGCAACAATCGCTCTATCTACATCTGGTGATATCATACCTTTTTTTTGGTTCTTTCCTAAAATATTTGTAGGTCTCATTATTATAATTATATCATCAACCTTATATCTCATGTCTGCAGTGCCAACAATTGTCACTCGCTGTCACCCTGTCGCATCTGCCGTCAACATTGACACACACCACCACAACAGATGAGGCTATGAATTGTGCTGTGCGATTGCTCGCCTTGCCCCCATTCCCAACACCATACACTGCTGTTACGTTGTCACACTGTCACCCTGTCGCATTTGCCGTCAACATCGACACACATCACCACAACAGATGAGGCTATGAATTGTGCTGTGAGATTGCTCGCCTTGTCTCCATTCCCATCTCCGTACACTGTTGTTACGTTGCGCCCACCCCCACCACACCAACCGTTCCTCATCCAACTCCTTCCCCGCCCCCTCATTGCCAACCTGGGTCTGATTACTGCGTTCACTCGCTGTCACCAACACGGCCACTTCAAAATCTCAACCTTCTACTTCTACTGCCTCTTCATCAGCACCATCATTACCATCGTCCCCACTGCGAAACGACGAAACAATTTCTTGGTCCACATCAAAGCTTGGATGAATTGGGAATAACTTTAATAATTCGACGTGTGGAGAAATCGATTCGTACGGTGGACCAGATGGTGGCAGTAATGTAAGAATTGCAAGCGCGAACAGTGTTTTGGAACAAAAGATGCAAACCAAACGTGCACGTGGTGGACGAGGCGGTACGAGAGCGACTAACACTGCACGACATTTACGTGAAGGATTTTTTTTCAGCCTTGGCCGGTCGGAGTCGCACATCTATCGTCTACTTCAGCAGTTTCGGAATCGGGTGATATGCCTCTCTTTACGGGGTTCAAGCAGTACGAGGGACGTCTTTTATCATCAGAATTTTATTGTGAAGATAGAAAAGCAGACATCGGCATTGATATATATATATATATAATGAACTAAAAAATTTTTTAACCATTTCCACCACGGCGCATATCCATGCTGACTTATACACTTACATCAACATCCTGAATAAATTTAGCCATAGTTATTAAGTCCCCAGATGTTATGTTCGTTTTTTAATAACTTTCCTACTGACCTTTATTGCGCGATGCACAACACCAATTTTGTTCTCCCAAACGTCTCCTTCTTCATCCTCCGATGAAGATGGCGACGGAACTTTATCATCACGGATTACTTTGCAACATTGCATTCCATCATCATCTTCCAACGATTCATTTGAAAGAATATCGTTGGAAGCCCCCTTCTTCTTCCACCTTGTCACTCCCCGGACCATTTTGTAGAACTTCCACGCTGTCGTCCCCATCATCATCGCTTATTGCCATGATGAAGGGGACGCTCAGAATTTCCCCCCATCATTAGTCTTTCGCATAAGTCGCTGCGCAGATGACATTAGGTTGGTGTTGGTAAGGTCTTCAGAACTGATTTTAAATGTTGAATGTAGTTGAAGTATGTTCTTGATGAGGGTGTTTTTCGAGTTTGAGTTTTACAAAAAATTTTCAGGTGCAGAAAAAATAATTTCTTAAATCATCATTAAAAGAAAAATGCGCGAATGCCCGTATTCGAATATATACACGAACATACATGACTTGTAACATTACACTCGTGAAATGTTACTTTAACTGCATGTTGCCTTTCAACCTTCCCATGCCACGTTTCCATCTTCCTGTGTAACCTTTTCAAGAAAGCCTCTTATCAGTTCAGAACAATATCTGCACCGTTACGACAACATTCCAAAACATACCCCCTATACATCGCAAACACCGCTCTGACCAAGCACAGGTCATACAGGTACTTTTGGCCCGTAAATTTACCAAAGGGAAAAAGTGTCATAGAAATCAGCGTGTTCTTCTAAACCGCATCATTTAATAATAATAAAAAATCGTGTCCTCTATTAAAATATTAAAATAGAGGACACGAAATGTTATTTTTTATTTTTTGAATCCTTTTTGAAATAATTTGTTCGAGCAGTCTGCCCACAGATGGAAAAATGGTCAAGATGTTTTATACTTCCATCCACTCTCTGCTTCATTTTTTTTATTCTTCCACTCTTTATAAACTGGAGTTCGCTCTGAAGCCACCCGACTCACTTATCAATGGAAAGACAACAATAACGAAAATAATAATGAGAAACAATTACGACAACACCACCGATTGAACTTGTAAGGAATGAATTAATAGTACAATATTTGAGAGCAACAGATGATATATCAACAGAAGAAGTAATGGTCAAAGAAGAAGCCGAATTATCATCAACAATGTTATTGTCAACAATTCAATATAAAAAATGGACTTCATGTTAATCTACCTGTTGATGGGTACATTTGGCGTACTCAACATATGTGTGAACCTAATTGTTACCTGTTAGTAAAAGGGCCTGAATGTGGTGGGCAAGAAGATGATAAAGCAAGTGTAAGTTTAATAAGAAAGGAAGACATTAGTAAAGGCGCTAGTTTAGGTTATGATTATAATTCAACTGAAGTTATTCTTTCAAGAGGGTTTCAATGTGCGTGCCGTTCTGTTCAATGCCATCGAAATGTTTCTGGTTTTCATTTCATGACTCAACAACAACATAAATTACTGGTTGAGCGTGTCAGGTTTATACTTTATCCTTTATCACCTGCCGTGGCGGAGGCATGGACACACGATCAACAGAGAGCTTTCTTTCTTGAGTTATTGTGACACCTACTCCTTCCACGCTTACCTTCTGTTTCTGTCTACTTTCTTTCTCAAGACCTCACCTCACATGTGCAGGGTGATAAACTGATCAACGGTGTACAATGCTGAACGAATGTTCAGAGTTGTGACCAGGCTACTGAGCAATGGACGATGATGGTATCAGATGTGGTTTTGCCAGTTGCATGGGCAGGTGCTTGTGAAGCTTCAATGTATGTAGAACGCCATGCGCATGTCATCACAAAATCGACAAATAACTAGAACCAAAGATGACCAGCCTGCAGAGAAAATTATTTATTACATCTCAACTTTCCTTCCTCACGGGGGCAATTGTAATACAATGTATTGCAATTGCCATGTCATGATGTTTCATCCACCAATGCTAAAATATTTTGCGCTCTCGTCTACACCGTTTACTATAATTAATGCATGTGGGGAAATAGTGTAAGTGCGCAATTGGTGTCACACACACCAAATGCTGTAACCTGATCTTGAGGAGGTTCGTTTGTTAAGTGGTGCGAGTGGACTCGAAAATGTGGTGGTATTTCAAATTTTGAAATTCAAAATAGTGTCAAAAGGGAAAATCAGCGGCGAAATATTAGCCAATTATCTTCGAGTAAAGAAGAGTGCCGTTCCCTCGCACCAGTGACATCACCAATCAGTGTCAGCCTCGACGAACAACCCCAAGTCCACAGACACTCTCCGAAGACTCAAACAGAGTGAAGCCACTGAAAAATATGCTCCGAGTCCAACTGCTCATCACCAAAGCTCCATCGGTTCCAAATCGCGACATGGACGATAATGCCACATGAGGCTGAGAACGGGCCCATTGAGGGGTCAAGCAAAATTGTTTCTAACTTTCCTCAATTATTCCGCGGGTCAGGAAACGCAAATCAAACATGCGCGGTGAGATATTGGCGCGCTAGTTATGACATTGTGTCGTCGTACAAGCGCATAGGAAAAGTGGGAAATTACATCTATCACTATCGTCCAACAATCGGAGGGGTGAAAGTTTTCATAGAAAAGGCTGCCTAAGAACGTGGACGTAAACGGGCTGTGTGATGTTTTTGAGTTGCAGAAAGGTCTATTAGAGGAATGCAAGTGACTCAAGAAGGTAGGCGTTAAAATTCAACATGGATCTGCTCTACCAGCTCGCACTTTATCTAATATAAAATGGAGGCTACGATACATACGAAACACGACGCAAAGACCTTAAACGCGGCCCAAGAACTTTGAGTCACGTTACTCTCCTCTGGACACTGTCCTTTATGTAAGAAAAGGTATGGTTCGTCGTGTGCAGGTCGGGAAATTGTCTATTTGTTCAGCAAAGAAAGATATGATTTAGCTAGAGGTGGTTTATCATCTTGGACAGCTTCAGAGACACTTTAAATGAAGGTGGTTTGAGAGAGCAAGATGTATTAAATGCTGAAGAAACGCACTTTATAATCGACAGTTATGATGGAAGGACACTTGGCGTACATGAAGACAGTGAGGTGAAATGTACAGATGTGGTCAGCGGGAATGAGGGGATGAATATGATGGCTATGTTCGGTGGTTTTCCGAACTCCCACTTTCAAGTTGCAAAGATAATATTTCGAGACAAGTTGCGCTAATTCCCCCATTAACAGTGTCCCAGACGACGTACCGGTAGTGTACTATCGCTCGGTTTCCAAGGGATGGATGGATCGGATCGTTTTTTCTAGAAAGGATTAAGGAGGAAACGATTTTAGGAAAGCTACCCGAGAACAGAAAAGGAGTTATATTTATGGATAAGGATTCTGGGCATATCTTGACAGAGGAAGTGCAGAAGGCTTTGCGAGCTATAAAAACACTGAAATTAGATTTCTCCTAAAAAATGCCACCAAATTTTGTCAGCCGGCCAACTCATTTATAATTTAAAGTTTGAAAAAGTTGTGGAGATTGCGGTGGGACAAAAAACGGTGGAAATAGTACAAAGGGAGGAGTGGACGGACTGGAAATGTGTGGGTCAGGAATGTTATCGAACTTCGGAAAACAGTTTTTTCTGCAACCGGCGGCACATCCCATCAAAGATGGGGGGAAGGACAACGGGAAAAGGACGGAGTGTTATACTCCAGGAAAATTATGGGAGGTGGGAAGTGCACCAATATTTACCTCGCCTCCAGTGTCTGATGTCAAAGTACTCCGATAACTTTTGGGGGAAGACGCCTGCAGATAGTATGGCTCTAGATGACGAAGAAACGGAATCGAACAATAATGATTAACATTAGGTGGACAACCTTTCTGTGTTAGTGACACCAATTTGGGGCTTGAGTAGCCTTTGGGGCTTGAGTACTTTCCACATTGTGTTCCTGATGTGTCCGAATACATTGTATTCAGCCAATGAGGAGATATGGCCTGCACTTATTGACCAATAGGAGAAAGCCGCCCGCATACACGATTCGTCTTTGTATCGGCAGACCTACTGTACGCGTCCTTCGGACGGCGACAGTTGGCGACGCGTCGACTACTTAGCGGCGGTTTCTACTTGCTCATACTGTACGGTTGTCAATACAATTCGGTAGTCATTCGCTTCTAAACGAAATAAAACTTTCGAGAGAACCGATTCCCCGTGCAACAGAAAGGTAGTCAGACGCACTCATCTTCGATCAACTTATCGTCGTATCCAAACATGTCAACACCTGACCTTCAACTTGACGCTGCTCCGCGAGCGACACAACAACCTCTTCAATCGCGACCCGCCTGTGCTCCGTAGAATCCTGCATCGCGCGTACCAACACCCAGTGCTCCACACCCTACCCCCTATCCTCATTCCATTCCCAACCCGCCACCCTTGCCGCCGCTTAATCCCCCATTCGACTCAACCCAATTGGCAGCCTTGGACTCCATCTTCGGGGCTAGCTTTCACAAGCATCTTCTGGATGCCCTCGCGCGTCTTCGGGACGCACATCGTCTCGAACCAAGCCACCGGTGGGAAGCCAGGACAAGGAAACCGGACTTGGAGGCGCGAATCGACCAGGCATATCAACTGCTCTTGGACTGTGGGCTGGTCAGAACCCCTTACCCGATGCCGACCCAGACAACTCCGACTATTCGTTGGACAAAAACAACGCGAAAGCCCATCGGGCGTCAAAAGCCGACGACTCGGAATCAGATTCTTCCGTCGGTTCCTCGTCATCAGCTGACCCCTACCCGCAGCTCACCAGGGCACAGGACCCAGTATTCGACACGTTCACTCCACAATGGTACGAACGCAACCGGGCCGTGGGATAAAGCCGAAGTTCCTCGTCCCGGCTGACTCCCCTCCGGCTTACCTGGCATCCTTCGAACCAGAGCAGATCTTGCACAAGCGGATGTTCCAAAACAAACCGGAAACAAGACTACGCCACGTGGAAGAGGCCGACAACATCTTAGTCACGGCCGCATATATCAAAACCACTATCAACAACCAACTCGAAATTCTCAACCATTTTGCAGATCTGTCTTCCGCTCTCGCAGCATCTACTTCGCGCCGGAACAAGAATATGTTCGAGCAGTGGCTCGCAGAGCTTTCGACCTTGTGCTCTGCCAATTCGGCACCTACAAGCTCTTCGTCGGACGATATGAAATCCTCTGCACTAAGAAGGGGATCAATTATGGCGCCGTCCCGGCTGTGCTTCAGTCCTTCCTCAAAGGTCCTCTCGGCCTCACCCAATGTGGGGATCAAGCCCACCAGATTTAGAATAAACAGGCCATCAATGCCGCATATAATCAATCGTGTCGATCCCGTCGTTCGAGGTCTGGTTCTGGAACAAGAGGCAGTCGTGACGGAGCTGGAAGACGCAGTCGAGGACAACCTGGTGGAAATTCTGGCTCCCGTGGGACCCGATACAATCGCGGACCGAACACCGACAGCCAGCATGATCGAGTTTTCGGCTCGGGCGCGCCAGGAGTCCGTGAGCGGGGGCTCTGAAGGTCCCCTCATTTGTGAAAGTTGGACTTGCCCACTAAAGGTGGAGCGAGATAGGTGCTTCTCTGTGGTTCGTGCAGAAAATTCGATTCGGACTTCAACTTCCATGGCTTCACGAGCCCCGGCGTCAATGGCGTCATGGATACAACCTCTCATCCCCTCATCGTCAGTTTTCAGCCCTGAAAAGCACGCGGTGGTTCCGGAGGGGATACGTGCGAACGGCCACAGCGGTAGAGGCGGGAGCATTACGGCAGTCGGGGAAACTATCCCCATCCTTCGTGACCTAGGAGGGAGGACGGAAGCGTTTAGCGGTGGATTATGCGATGGTAAACGAGACTCTCCAAGATCGATCGTTTTGTATGGATCAGCTCACCTATCTGACTCCCGTTTTCGCCCCGCCGACTCCCTTTTGCCGATCTGAAGAACGGTTACTACCATCTGCGTCTTCACCAGCACGACTAGTTGAAGCTTTCCATCGACGTCTTGGGAACAATCTTCATCTCCCTCTGCTTGAAGTGCTGCCTCAAGGTGTCGCCCTGGTTTTTCAAGAAAGTGGTGAAGCCAGTCGTTCACCACCTGCGATCGCTGGGTCACCGCATATTCGTCTATTTGGACAATCTTTTCGGGGCTGCGCTCCTCTCCTCTGGCGACCATGCTTCCCCGCGATACACTCAGCGACTGGTGGAGACCATGTCAAATCTATTCTGTCGGCTAGGCCTTTGGCTGCACCCCGACGAAGACCAATTTTTCTGGTACAACCCGTCTCGAGATTCTTGGCATTATGGTGGATACGCGCCTTCAGCAATTTCTACTCAGTCCTGCCAAACTTTGCAAGATTTCGACGGCCGCACGCCACCTTTGTCGCCACGCCTCCTCTCATCGCCGTCATCTTCCTGCCAAAATGGTCCACCGTTTCGCAGGGCTGGCCAACTTCGTCTCTGCAGCGGTCATCGAAGCGCGTTTGCACATCTGCGAATTTTTCAACTCTCTTCTTCCACCCCAGATCCTTCCCCGTGCATCTCCAATTGATCAAGTCATGGGGCCGTTCCAGGCATCTGCCGGCGAGCGGCCTCGACTAGGGAGGTTATCGCACCCCGCCATGCGCGATTTGCCGTGGTGGTCGAACCTTCCCACCAATCAGAACGTCGGGCGATGCATGTGGCTTGGTTACGCGACCGATGTTTTCACGGATGCAAGCATGGAGAGCTTGAGGGAATTTGAGACCATTGCATTCCGGTCTCGGGCTTCTTCTCCGATCGGCAAGAGGGTGCTCATATGAACGAACTGGATGTAACGGCGGCGTTGTTCGCCTTGCGCCATTTCGCGGAGCACGCTCGGGACCGGCATGTTAAATTGGTCTCCGACTCTATAGTGACGGTACACGTGGTTCGCAACTTCACTTCGCGGTCTCCGCGAATTATGACCAAGCTTCACGAATTGCGGGAATTGTGCCAACGACAGGTAGTTTCCATTTCCACCCGTCATCTCTCGTCGGTTTTGAACGTCTGGGCAGATCGGTTGTCGCGACGACGCGAAGCATCCGCTTGGCCAGTACCGCTAATGGCGGCCTGCTTGCTCCAACAATGGTTACACCTCCCCCGGATGCAAATATTCGGCGGTCACAATCTGCCCGAATGGATCCCGCGTTCTGTTACACCCGTCGTCCTCCCGCGGACGTCCTTGCTCCCGCTTTGGGGATGGAGCCTACCTGAACTCAGACATGGTCTCTTGGTCGCTCCCGCCTGGTCCTCCCAGACTTTGCCCATCAACGCCGTTCTCAACGCGGAGTTGCATAACCTTCCGACATCTCTCACGCCACCGTGGCCAAGCGTCATCTTCGCGTTTGGGACTGCGAGGGACAGACAGCCGGAACCAACTATTTTGGATCCGGATTAGGTTCGGCGGGGCGGTCAAACTACCCGGCGGGGCTCTTGAATCTTCGACGAGAGCCAGTTACCAGCGGAATTGAGAATCATTTCGCACGTTCTGCCTCCAAGCCGCCCTGGATCCTCTTCCCGCTTCTGACTGCACGGTTTGTCATTATTTGGCCCATGTGCTCGACTCTGGTACAGTCGGCGGTCAATCCATCCGCCCTTATGTTGCAGAGGTTGCAGCTCAGCATCGTCGTCATGGGTTACCGGATCCCACGTAGTCACCACTGGTGGCCGTGGTCAAGGCGGGGTATCGCAGTCTCTATTCTCAACGAGCAGGCAAGGGGGCTCCCGATCACAGCGCTCCAGTTCCGGCGGCCTTCGCCCTAACGTGTCTCACTCAGGCACTGGACGCTTCCCCGCAATCGCTGGTACAATTGGGGGCTATTACGCTGGACTTGGGTGCCGCCCGGCCAGCCTCCTCAGTCTGCAGCGCGCGGACATCCGATCCTTCCGACCTGTGGCCAGATTCAAATCAAGACTTTCAAAAGATTGGAGGCGGGAATGGTCAACCGTATGGCCATCGGCCTCCCCTGGCTGGATTCGTCGGATCTCATGTTGCTGCTGTTACAGAAGCTGGCGGCACGCTGTGCTGCCGACACCCTTTGGATCTTCCCTTCGTCCTTAAGCCGGCCCGGCCCGCCGACAAAGCTGCTTTCCATATCATCCTTTAACATCTTTGTTACAGCAAGATTGAGGACCGACAAGTTCCTTCCCACCTTAGGGATGAAGCTCACTGGTCGCTCTCTCCGCAATGGGGGGCTGACGGCGGCATATTCGGTTGGCCTTCGGACCGAAAAGCTGCTGCGCCTGTCAAATCATAGCGACACTCAGGTGCTCTTCCACCATTATGTCTACACGCTCACGCTCCCCTCTCCTGCTGCACGGTTTTTCTTTGAACGCTTCCTGGGTTCGAATGCTGATGCTATCAGTCGCCAGTAATTGGCATTTGTTATTGGCAACCCGCCATGGTCCCAGTTACGTCTTTGTATCTCGATCACACCTGTAAATATATACTGGCTGGTGATTGGGCAGACCTACTGTACCCGTCCTTCGGACGGCGACCGTTGGCGACGTGTCGACTACTTAGCGGCGGTTTCTACTTGCTCATACGGTTGTCAATACAATTCGGTAGTCATTTGCTTCTCCCTCCCCTATCCCTGGCTGCCTTTTCAGCCAATCAGCTTCTTGTGTCATTTCATTTCACTCTTTCAGGGGATTCTCCCTCCTTCTCTGGTGCATTCAAGCCCCGGGCCTCTCAACGCGACCTAAAATAAAAGTGTGCGCCCTTTTAGACATTTGTTATTGGCAGCCCGCCATGGTCCCAGTTACGTACAACTCGCCTGCACTTTAGACTCCTCGAATTGCATACAGTGTCATACAAACGCTGAAATCGCAACACCTCACATTCCCGACACTTGGGTACCCCTCCCAATGCCCCTAACGGGAATGTAAACAAGTTCTCCATCTAACTGGACCGACATCCAAGGACCCTTACCATTGTCACATAAGTTACGAAAAGCGTCAGTGAAAGCAAAACCGAAACACCTGAAAGGGAAAGTGTCAGTGAGAGGAATGTCCTCACACATGTGACACCTGTAACTCACGTCACTGTACGACAGGTAAGAAAACAATGTTTCCTTATCTGTCGTACAGTGACGTATTTTACAGGTGCCACAATGTCAATCCGTTCCGCCCGCATCTCACTGTCGTCCGAGATGCTGC
>JAULBU010069269.1:0-10691 GCA_032358235.1 Odonthalia washingtoniensis
ATTAGTGCTTTTATATAGTCGGAGTTATACCATTTGTTCAATAAGGTCATGGTTTCCTGGTAATCGTGGCAATTTTTGATATTATTAGCGTAATAATTCAATGCATCCCCAGTAAGCATAACCGACACCGATTTTAGCTTCCCTCCATAAGATATCTGGCACATGCTAGATAACGTATCAAATATTTTGATACAGTTATCTAAATGTTCTTCCCAGCTACCACAAAATGCAGGCTTCTCCACGAAAGCCCGCATTAATCCGTTTATGCTCAGTTCCATTTTGTCATCTGTTCCCCTTTTGTACTCGTAGCTGGTGGAGTCTGAGTCTGGTGGTCTTGTATCCATATTTATTGTATTCCTCTTCTTGTACTCATCTTCATCGCTGTCTGGTTCTCCATCGTAGTCTGGTGCCCCACCCGCAGGGATTCCCCTTGAATCACGGTTGGTGACACCCGGTGAGTCGGATATCGTGATTTAAGTCCCTTCATTGATGTTGATTAGTAGTAATCTGTCGTGGTAGACATAATGCCCGTTCTTTTCTCCCGCTGTAAAGATTGTGGATGGTTTCCTTTTCCAATTGGGCAGTAGGAGGTCTGGTTGGGGTGGTTGGTCTGGTGGGGTTGGGTTTTAGAGTTAAAGCGTCTTCCGTTCCGAGATGATTTTCTCTATATAGCAGGTTTATCAACATTTAGGTCTTATCCAAACATCCCCCTCTCCCTACATGAACGTCGTTCGTTACCATGGAGGTAAACCCATCTGGTTATTAGTGATATATCCCACAGTTTTATGGACTGTGGACGGAACGTGGAGATGAAATCTATCCATAGGTCTTCGCCCTTTATCTTTATCTCGATATATGTTGCCAACATCTCCTCTATTTATTTCAATCGCGTGATGTTCCATCTCGCTATCGGTAGCAGTGACTGGCAACGAATCAGGATTGTAAAAGTTGTTTGGATACTGTGTTTTGCCTGGATGCTGGCCAATTTCTCCGATGAGTTCCGGAGATCACATTGAACTGTTTGTTGCGAATACAGAGTCGGTTTGAACTAGTGTGGAATCAGTCTCTGGACGTACCTCGTCAGCGTCCTGAGTGTGGATAGTACGCACTGGTGCTGATGGTGTCGCGGGTTATATGGAGATGGTATGGTTTGATCATACCCAAGACTTTGGTGGTTTCCTCTCAGTCTGTATGATGCGCCAGTTACTTCTTGGTTCCCTCTTCCTCTTGTTTTGCCACTATCTCTCGAATATGGCTGAATCATCTTTGTGCCAGGAAGAGTGTAAACTGTGGAAACAGGCCTATGATGGAGGGGCAATGTACTGGATTAATAATGAAAACGGTTAAAGAAAATAACAATAATAATAATGATAATGATGATGATAAACGTAGTGCAAAGGTAAGTGTATATGTTATAGTTTTATGGATTGGTGACCTGATTTACCTGCTAGATTTAGCTACATTTGCAGACCTACTTATCTCGAAGGTGCGTGTGCCCTTCTGTCTAATTAGTTAGCTTATCGACTTTTCCTGACTCGGTCGTCAGTCGCGTGGCCTCCTCACCTTCCCGACGGGGTATTAGCCTATCTTGGGGTGCGGTTAGTTCAGATTTCTGCTCAATGAGTGAATTTGTCTCTCGGCTTATTCGGATCTCTGTGTCGAAGTGTCGTCTCGTTGTCTGTAAAATGTCTGTGTCTCTTTATTAATTTAGCTATCTCCACCGAATTGAGATATTTATATCAAGATAGATTTTGGATAGCAATGATGATAACTCGTGTGAGGAAAATAGACGAATTTCTAATTAAGTACTTCTAACCTGAGGTTCATACACGTGTCGCAGTGCACTTGTGGAATGCGGCGTGTCTTTTGCCATTGCAGAATATAGTGTGTCATGAGGAGCCAAGTATTCAATATTTATGCCGTTATAGAATCGCATACTGTACTGTATTTTCTACCCTGTTATGGGTGTCATTCAGTATCCAGCATACAGTGTCATGTTTCTGGTACACGTACCGTTTTAAGTGCATGTGTCATCAATTATTTGTATTCATAATTACACATGTTACTTGTATCCCCATGGAACGTTTTCACGTTTCTGTCACCAGCGCTGTTTTATGTAACAAAGAATCTCACCGACGACTTTTGACGTGACAACATCCTTTCCTTATGATGTGATGACCTCTCATCATCAACGCCCATCCTCTACAACCTCCATTACAAATTTATCACCACCGCTCGTTGTAACAATTATGAATTTATCACCACCGTTTGTTGTAACAACATTCACTGTATAACTTATCACCTCCGCCTATATGTAACAACATTCATCACGGATGCGTTTTTTGCTACAATCATCAACTTATCATCACCACCCATGTGCGACAACATCCATCACAGATTTATCACCACCGCCAGTTATAACAACATTCATTACCTAACTTATCACCTCTTCCTATATGTAACAACATGCTATAATCGTTGGCATCAAAGATTAAATCGAACCAAAACATCCTTTACATAATACACCACACTTCCCCATCAAAAAACAATGTATCAGACTGACTACATTACCTCAAACTCAGACGCCGAAAATGATGACGATCTCAACAGTATACCAACAAATAAATCACAATTTCAGGCAGACCATTCAATGTACTTCAAGAACAAAACAGCATGATAAACATAAGCCGGGAAAATAGCAGGCGAGAGGGGGGCTACGAATGGAGTAACCCCTTGCCTCCAAAATCTCAGCCCAGATTTTCATCCAAAGATCTACAATAGTCCAATCTGTCCAGAATGTTTTCCGGAACAACAACAGGCCGGCCGATGCACTACTGTTTCAAGCAGAAACGGAAGCCTATTCCATCTTACGAACCGTCAATCTTCTACTTCTCACCTATTTCGAACCGTTCGAAGCGATGTAGCAACAACCATTCCTGAAAGTCCTCCTACGCCTACTCTTAGTAAGTATGGGAATCGAAACCGCAATGACAACGAAGAAAATCACTGACATAACGACGGCTTTCAAGGCATGGGATTATTTCCACGAGTCAATCCCCAATGCGACCGATGCAATACATCCTTTCGAGCGCATGACCTACGCAGACGTAGTCCGCATCTACAATACAAATGTACATACGAAATGCATGACCAACAAACAGAATCCAAAGAAAAACCAGACACACCCCACCATATTAAGTAACATTAACAATTTGCTTTCCACTTCCTTTTTAGTTTCAACCAACTGATCTTCTTGCATCCAGGATTTCTCCACACTCATCCCCTACCATTGAAGAATTCTTTCAGGCCATCAACTCTCTGTATCTCGATCCGAACGTACGCCAACTCCCTGCAAACGAAAAGAAAAGTAAATCGCAACTACAAAATATTTTCAATATCCGCACAAGAACTACATAACCCCTACCTACCACACCCTCACCCCAAATCATGCCACTCCCTTCCCTCTTCTATCGCCACCTCCCTTCATTCACTCTATCACAATATAACCACACGCAAGAAATTTTTCTTTATTTTGCAAGACTTACTACAAATCGGCGCACTTTTCGAGAGCGGGACCTTCAAACCTGTCGTACCCATCGTCTCGCCCTTCCGCCCCCACTACCACCACCCAGACATTCTACGTGCCGAAAAATAGATATATCACATCAATCCTTCCCTCTGCGACGCCATAACTACAAGCTTCTCCGAAATATTCGAGTGGTCAATTCTCGCCACACTCACAGCTTCCTCTACACTTCCAAATCCAATAACTCACATGGACCTAATCTCATACCCTGAATTCCTGGATCGCATGACCAAAGCCGTGCTTCTTTTCTGGAGACTCGATTCAGATGTTTCATCAGTCCTATCTGCTTACGTCTCCACTTTGCAAATTACATCCTTCGCGGTCATAAAAAGCGAATCATCAGATAGGCTGATATCATGGCCCGCATTTCAAATACCTTCTCCATACCTTTTCCTTCACCGCTTCTCACCACAAAATCTCTATTTTATCAAATCTCCTCTGTATAAGGCTTTCTATCCGCTTTTTACTTGGACATCAGTAACATGTCCCACAATTTTGGACTAAGCGAATCTCTCGCAGATCTCTTTACCTCGCCATCTATTCTACCTACTGACCTCTCCACTGACCTGCTAAATTATCCCCAACGCTCTTTCTTTCTTCCTTACGCCTTTCTGCCTTTTACTACGACCAGTTCAAGCCGCCCTACCCATGGTTTCCACCTGAAGCGTCACATTGACACATATCGTCGTCTCGAAAATCATCAAAAATCCGCACTACTTGCTCCAGCAAGTTGTTCTACCATTCCTCACATTACCAACCCTACTTTTTAATCTACCGTCACCACCTTTTCACGGTAAACTAGCCAACCCTCTGATATGTCACATAATTGATGACGTATTATTCCTTCTGACTCCTTACCATTCGATGAAATGGTACCTGTATCTTCGACCGCTCCTCATCGCTGCTGGTCTCCTTATCAGCGTGAAAAAATTGTCCCCATTTGATCCACCAATTACAACATCTATCACTTTCATCGGTATTAATATCAACCTTCGTCTAACCACCGTCACGTATGACAAACACAACATCTACCAGCTCCTCATTGATATTACTAGGCACAATGACGATCTCCTACCCGCCCGTATTACGGGCGGGTAGGATATCGTCATTGTGACAAGAAAAAACAGCATTGCTACGTAGTACATATCAATTCTGGGTTGGAAAGCTAATTTGACAGCCAATTATGCAATGCTCCTCCCTATCAACTTTCTACTTGGCATTCCGATATCCACAACCACTGCCCGGTTCCAACACATCCGCAGTTCAACTCAAAACTTTTCAACCATCTTCCATCCATCGTACCGAACTCCGTCACCTCCTAGCACTCATACCCTCCTGCGATATTTGGTTTAACACGTCTATCTTCTTCCTCATTCTCTCCTTCGACACTTCTCGGACCGGAGGAGCAGTCGTTGACAAAGCTATATCCAAGAATACGACCCACCACCTATGGTGCTAGTAACAACAACGCACAGAATCCAGCATCCGGCATCCAGCAACCATTCACCGTCATGACCCTAACTTGGAACAATTTATATAAACCAAACATTGGAATATAGCACTCCAACACAGGTGGCGCACATGTAAGCGTCACTAGGCTTCTAAAACGGATCGAATCAACGAAATGGAAAGTACTACTGCCGTCCTCTCCTCGATTGGCTTGCGAAACAAGGTGATGCTGGTCACTGAGTAATTCCCCTCGCCTATTATTCAGTCTCATTAGGTGCCCTGATGAAAGGGCGTTCATCAAATTTTGGTCTATTTATTCGTTGTCGAAAGTTAGTGGCCCTCTCACCATCACAATCAATTCGCCCCATACTCATTCATGTGCGCCCAAAGTTCAGCCCAACTGACAGACGCTTTCGATCATTTCAATAACCACTCTCCTTTGATCAAACCTAAGGAAATATATTTCTTCTTACTACAATGCCTTTCCCCGAAATATCATGCTTTATATACCGCATTTATCCTTCCTTAGTTACACCTCGCTATCATATATCTATCTTACTTACGTTTATGCACCTAGAACCGCAACTGGTACATTTCTATTTAGGTAATCTGAGTTCAATTTCATCTGGCTTTCGTCTATTTCGTCTATTTATTGCTGCGCCGCATCTACGACTAATTATGGAAGTGACGACCCATATGTAGACGGTTCTGGGATTTTGGACGGGGGTGACATTCTCGGTACCCTGAGTATTCTATGAGCTTTTCGCACTAATCTTAGCCTGCATGTCCACCTTTTCGAAGGATAGGAGGATCTGCCCGCTCCTATACCCTAAAACTGACAGTTTATCATTTGTGGCTTGATGAAATGGCGCGCAAGAACATTTATCAGATTTAAATGGGTGCTGTACCTATTTCTGTAAACTTTGCACTGATTTGTACCCAATCTGTAATTTTCTCAAATAATACATCAAACAGGGGGAATGTTGAAACATTCCCCAATTATTGTGTCGTTTTTTAATGAAATTAAGGGCTGTTCTATAACAATTTTGATTTATTTGGAGGAAATGTGATTTCGAGAATTGAGAAAACGCTCAACTTCCAGCACAATGTTTGCAATTTCGTTCTATAACATTCCGAAATTGTAGGAAAGATGTTGATTTCATATGCAGATAGAAATGCAAATTGAGAAAATAAAAAGTAGTGTACATTTATTCCATTGGCCAGTATACATACGTATCGCGGGCGTCAGTTCTAGAACGAGCTGGTCGAGTGGCAAAACAGAAGAAAGCTTTTCATACACGATGTTGGCGGAGAGATTTTGCCGAACTCTGCAATGGTCACCGGCCATAGCGAACAGAATCCCAGAAAACGAGAGACACAATGACAAAACTAGTAAAATATTACTACAAATCCTTCTGTGTGGAAAGCATATTTCGACAAACAGCACAATGAGAGGAACGTTTATTGGCGAGACACATTCCATTATGATGTTCACTGTCATCAATTAGAAGACAAGTTTTTCAAGCGTTTGTTCAGAGTTTCGTAGAGACAACTAAATGAGGGTTTCAGGTGCACTGATCTCGGATTACTGTAGCCAAAAGCAAGCCCGACCGAATTCTAAAACACCCGTCATCCCCGTTCAAACCATGCTATGCGTCACGATGCGGCTACTGGCTGGCCCCAGCACTTTGGACGTGTCATGGACATATGGTGGTAGCTGGCCTCTGTGTATGTGATATTTGAGGAGACTCTGACTTCCCTTGATCAGTCATTAAAGAACATCACGTTTCCGAAAACCGAAGAGCAGCATCAAAGGGGATCATACCGTTTTACTGAAAAACAGAGGTCATTGATAAAAGGGATTATAGCAGATTTGGACAGTGTTGAACTCATCATAGAGAAACCTTCCTATCTAGATGTGTCAGACCCGAAAAAATACTTAAACAGGAAGAACTTGTTCGCCATTCTGGTCAAAGCTTCTGTGGCAGCAGACCACAACTGTTTCTTGGTGTCCGCCCCACACGCCGGAGGGACTCACTATTCTACTCCCTTTCTGGTATTCTCACAGCACAACCTTGTTTTGAGTGCAGAACTCCCAGAATGGGCGGTGGTTGTGGCGGATGACGCCTACCATAATGAATTACATGTAGTGACACCGTATTATGGTCGAAATCCCACAAGCGATAAAGACGCATTCAATTTCTATCATTCCGGCTACCATATGGTCGTTGAACAGGTTTTTGGTATGATGTTGGAGAGGTTCGGTATTTATTGGAAGCATATGAGGACGACATTGGAAATGTCCACAAAGATAATAGAAGTATCGTGCAAACTGCACAACTTCATAGTATACCATGCGGGAAGAGACTAATTTGAAATGATTTCATTGCACTCTGAAAACAAAGTGCAAGGTGTACCTGATGTATACCTGAAAATCTATCTTTCTATTGATACGAATGTAGTCAGAGGGAGACCAAATGGGCCGACTAAAAACAGAAGAGAGGAAATTAGGGCAGAGTTACAGAACGGTGGTTACTTGGGACCACATAATTATTAAGTCCCATCATTGACTCTGTCTCTTCGTGCTTTCACGAAGTGGGTCACATAGGTTTTTAACTACAGATTTGAAAAGTCTATGATCTTGTTGCGTTGCTGAGTTTCCAACATATCCCTTGCATATTTTATTTCGGACAGGAGTGTCTCAGTAGACTGGGCCATTGCGTCTACTACGAGATACTGTGCACGTTTACTATCAGTTACCTTTTCCAACAGCCTCCGGATTCTGTGGTCGCAGAACATCAGCAATTTCCCCCAGACTTCCAACTATTGTGTAAAGGTTACTTTGAAGATGTTTCCACTACTTCTACCACCTTCATATCTGCTTTCACTAAGATCCACACCTTTCTCAAACTGTGCCGATAACGGCAACGTTCGGGTGCACATCTCCAATAGAAACGTATACTTCCGGAAGAATAAGTGCGAATACACAATAAAAGACCTGTTTCTAAATCCAATTAAATCATCTGGGTCACCGTGACCACAGTTCTAGTATCTTCGCAGTGCTGTCCGTATTCTAATCTGAATTCTACGACCTTTTCTTCAAATTAAAACCTTCTCCTTCATGGTGACGGATGGCGGGATTCAAAGCATTTATGAGGCTCACCGTGACAACACCACGGAGAATTTTAACTTGTTCTTACTTGAAATGTATGTCATTAAATATGGAAGAAATGTCTTCAAAAGAATCCTCTATATTGGTATCCAATTCAGCACGAGTCAGGCTTTACTGAATACGTTGTTTCCTAACTGTGCTTCTAGAATCACCGAGGAAGTGTAGACGTCTGCAGTATTCTTCTCCTGTAAATAGATGACAGGTGCTGGTAGAAAAGGGACAGCGTTTTCAACAGCACTCGGAAGATTCATGACTCGGTGTGCGTGCCCGTGTCCATTGGAAAGGTGGCACTCAAGAGGGCGAGAGGATTAGGATTTTGATTGTAATTATTATTACGAATCGGGCGAGAGGATTTGGAAGTTGATATAATTATCAAAACTCGGCTCCAGTGCTCGTGTAGATGACGGTAGTTTTGACTCGGTTTGTCACTTCGCTTTTGGTTGAGGTGTGGAGAAGGGGAGCGATTTGAACGCATGAGAGGACTGGGACGAGAAGTAGGAGACAACGCGCCGTACTGCACGCTGCCATCTAATGGTTTTTGTTATTTTGAAGGAGAAAACAAAGTGAATTGATGCAATTATGGGAATTGAAAATTCTACGCGTGCACCTACACATAACAAAAATAACATGAAATTAGTTACATGGACATGAAATATGTCCATGTATTAAATCAAGCTCGGCTTGATTCAGAAAGAAATTGATTTCGCAAATCTGCTTCTTATTGGCTCAATGGAAATCTCCAAATCAATTTCTCCAAAATATCTATGCTATTAACATAGGGTCCAGATGAGAAGGGGCACATTTTGTTCACCAAGTGAGAAAAGGGGTGTTTTCATATCTCAGCATATACCTGTCTGATTTGAAATTTTTCAAGTGATATGAAACTGTCGCATCATGCGTAGAACATTCACCAGTTTTTAATGAGGTTCATGATGTATGAAGGGCGTGGTTGAATGTTATGTTTATGCAAAATGTGCTAGATTTGTGCCTGCAACGATTTTTTTGGTGGGTTGCGAAATGAATTTTAATTTCAGGGCCACACGTGTTTCACTTCATTGTGTTTCAACCAATGAGTATACTGTGTGTGTTTGATTGTAATAATTTGAAAGAAGGATGTATCCTTGGTAGCGTTTAGAGAAAAATAGACATTTGGGTTGTGGTAAAAGTAGACTTAAAATATGTGTTGGGGCAAAGGCATTATTTAGAAATGGCACAACATAAACATATTATGGAATGTTTTCAATTGCTAGAAAATTGAAAATCCGGGCGTGTTGTGAAGCTCAAAATTTGAGGACAACATTTGAGTTTAATGGAACACGTCATTGTGCACGCTCTTCCAAGTCATATTTCTTTCAAGCCGTGATTGCACGGAAAAATATATTGAGATGCGTGCATGCATGTTTTGGTGTGCTCACCAGCGATATAGATGACGTAAAAACGCTTGAGGGGCGGAGCGTGGTTGAAGTTAACGCCAACTCTAGAGATCGATGTTGCACCACATGAGAAACTCTTACCACACATTTAGGGACCAATACGATTATAGATACAATATTACTGTCACAATCAACATTGAACGGAAGAGAAAACTGTTAACTGAGAGGAAACAACAGTAGTGAAACCAGCACATAATATAAATTGTGGTTAAAGCGGTGAAGTACTATCCTAAAAAAGAGAAGTGAGGTGTATTGTAAAAATCGTTTCAGATGTGTGGCGTCATTGATTTAGGTGTGGGCGTAATCGGAGGAAATAATCTGGAACAGATCTGCAGTTAGGTTTCGACTGGAGAAATTAAAATTTTAAATTTGATTACGAGGTCGACGACAGAAAATGGTAAGTGCCACAAAAAATATCTCTCTATTCTATACGTGCCAATGAAAAATCATGTCATGTGAGGACATGTCTATCTGTTTCGGAAATTAAAAATATGAATAGTTGTAATTGTAATCTAACCGAAATATGACAATATGTATATGAACCATAAACCCATGCGCAACTGATAACAATCATCCACTTTAAATTTTATGTGCAAACGATCTTAAATAACGACTTGTTATGAAATGAACGGTGAAAATGGAGGAAAAATTAAACGGAAATCAACAATACATGATGCAAACATCGACGTCAACTTATGTAATACGCCATATCAGGTAGGATGCGGGAAATTTACAGCAATTGCGAAACGACTAATGCAGCAGGCTTCAGTTACAAGGTTCCGATTCGAGAATATGACGGACACAAACTTCAAAATAATAAGAGGGCTGCCTAATGCACAAGTCAAGAGTTTGGTGAGAGTGCTTTATGTGTGCTTGCAGAAAGTAGCTATGTGTGGTGAGCCGGAACCTTCCAGCTCGCAGAAACTACTTCCGCTACGTGTGGATATACAGTAGTCCCTGATATATGAGGAGAGGTGTAGTAAACTGTGGGGGGTCAGTTTTTACGATGGTAGTCGATATGAGAAGAATCCCCAAGGTTTCAGAGAGCTGG
>JAULBU010069280.1:0-10687 GCA_032358235.1 Odonthalia washingtoniensis
AGATATTTGGGTTGGAAGATCACTAGAAAAATACGTGGAGTTTTCTGAGTCTGAGGTCCAAGTGTTCCGAGATGTCATTAAGCCCGGCAATGTAGTTTTGGACGTGGGAGCGAACATCGGCTGTCACACAGTTGCTTTTTCCCGTTTAGTTGGGCCTACAGGTGTCGTTTTCGCCTACGAGCCAGAACGGATCAATTTCAATACTTTGGCAGGCAATGTCTCTATCAACAATTTGTTAAATGTCTATGCCTTCCAAAAAGCCGTAGGATCATCTCCAGGATTCATTGCTGTGCCAGAACTAGATCAGGAGAGAACGGTCAATTGGGGTGGTTTGTCACTGTGCGAAGACTACTCTGGCGCTCCAAGCTATCCAGTACCATTGATTACACTAGATGAGCAACAGTTCCTTCGATTGGATTTTATCAAAATGGATGTTGAAGGAATGGAGAAATTAGCTCTGGAAGGAGCTAAAGAGACTATTGAAAAATTTAAGCCAATTCTCTATGTTGAAGATGACAGAGAAGAAAAGTCAACTGCATTGATTGAAACAATTAAATCAATGGGTTACGTGATGTATAAACATTTAGGTCCATTATTTAACCCCAACAATTTCTTTGGTGATCCTGAAAACGCCTTCTTGACTATGGTGCAAGAAGGCCAATACACACAGGTTGTATCTGGCAATTTGTTTTGTCATCATAAAAATGTAGAGTGCCCAATTGATCCGACCAAATTTGCTATGACGGCAGTTGAGTAATCACTTCGGAAACGAGATTTTCCCAAGTATCTTTGCAACGAAACAACCTCATGCTGGGATACCAAACTGATGTTGTCAAATCATCTCCCCATCGCCAATCTGTTTGTTTACCCAGTAGAACCCACACAGGTTTTCCCATTGCTCCCGCCAAGTGAGCCAATCCTGTGTCAACAGTCACCACAAGGTCCAAATGATTGATGTAATGAGCCAAATCACCAAATCCATTGATTTGGTTTTCTAAATTGACCATTGGAAAATTATCAATGCCAAAGTTCAAATCAACAAATCCTTCTGGCCATTTTCTTTGATTTCTTACACCCTTTACCAATCCAAAAAGTTGAATCTTTGGATTGTCAGCGAACGGCTTAAAGTGATTCAAAAACATTGAACGAGTGTGGTCTTGTTGGTGATCTGAGTTCCCCGCCCAACACAGACCAATTTTGAACTTCTTGTTCGAAAAACCTTTTGGCTTTGGTTTGTCTGGTGCTGTGATATAAGGTTGATTTGGAACCTTATCCAAGGAATCAATTTTCAAAACCCGTGGAAGACTAGAAATTGAGACAGCATAATCTGATTCTGGTGGCTTTGGCCAATCAGTATTGTTGGGACGTGAAATGATTTCATCAATCTTAAGATTGTTTCCAATAACATCCTTCAATGGTTCTTGTATTTCGCATATTACCTTGCCACCCAGGGCCTTTACCATAGGTAAAAATCTAGCGAAAAATATGAAGTCGCCCAAGCCTTGTTCGCTGTACACGACAAGGCTTTTCTTTTTGAACTTCCTACCATCCCATTGATCTTGGATGAATCTGTCTTTGAATTTTCCTGTCAACTCGCTGGTCTTAAATCTGTATTCGTATTTTTCCCAGCCTTCTTGCCATTCTCCAGTTCTTAACAAGCAGAGTCCCAAGTTGTAATTGCTTTGACTGTGTTCTGAGTTGATTTGAAGTGCTGCTCGGTACATCTCAACAGCCTCTTTACATCTGCCTAGAGCAGTTAAAGTTACGCCAGCGTTGTAGTACGGGTCAAAGGCGATTCCGTCTGAAAACTTGATCGATTGAATGGCAGCAGAAAGAGACTCTTTGTGACGATTCTGAAGACTACGAACATGACAAATGTTTGACCATAACAACCAGTTGCTTGGCTCAATTTTAAGGGCATCGAAAAAACAATTTATTGCCTTATCGTAATTAGATAAATAACCACAATAGGTAAGGCCCAGTGTGTTAAGAGATTGCACTGCAATTTTCTCACAGGTAAACAAAGCCTCTGAATCTCGACCTTCTAAGTGCAAACGATAAGATTCTTCGTGTATACCAATCAACATTTGGTCCAAATTCATGTATAGGCTCCAAAAAGGGTTTATCTAAAGATAGATAAGTGTGAAGGGAGCAAAACACTATGGCTGATCTATTTAGCATGAACAATAACCTCACAATTATGAGGCTTGAGCATCAGAAAATTGTTGCACAATCCAACATTCAGGCACGGCAAATTCGCATTCTTGAGCTTCAAGAGGAAATTGAACGATGTAACCTAGATATAGAAGCACAGAAAAAAGTGATTGTTGAACAGGACAAAAACATCAAAATTCAATTGGAATCTGAAGAGAAAAAGAAACAAGAAACATCTTTAGTCCCAAAAGGATAATTCGTAAGGAGACACACAAATGGCTGATATTCAAACACAAATGCCGGTTAAACTAACAGATAACACTAACACAGTTGCTATTACTGTTGGCTCGGCTTTGAAAATCGACGGCTCGGCTGCGACTCAACCTGTTTCTGGTACGATTACATCTTCGCCAACCGGAACCTATACAGTTGCAGGTACAGTCAACTCAACGCCAACCGGTACTTATACCGTTGCATGCACAGTTACAAATGTTCCATCCGGCACCCAGGTTGTATCTGGAACAGTTACCGCCGTTCCAACGGGAACATACACAGTTACTTCCACATTAATGTCGATTACTGGAACAGGAACAACTGCTGCTCCTGCCAGTGGCATTTTGACCGTTCAAGGAATCACTGGAGGTACTGCTCAAAATGTTTCTGGAACTGTAACTGCTGTTCCTTCGGGAACATATACAGTTACATCAACATCCATGACAATCGTGCCGTCCGGCACACAAGCGGTTTCTGGAACTGTAACTGCTGTTCCTTCGGGAACATATACAGTTACATCAACATCCATGACAATTGTGCCATCTGGCACACAAGCAGTTTCTGGAACTGTAACTGCTATCCCATCTGGAACATATACAGTTACATCAACGTCCATGAATGTTGTTCAATCGACCGCTGCCAACTTGAAAGCTCAAGTTATTGGTGCGGGAACAGCAGGTACGGCTGATACTGGTGTATTAACTGTTCAAGGTATCAACAGTGCTACTCCGATCAATGTCAGCCAGATTTCTCAAACTGGCATTGTTGTCGATTACCAGACTCAGGCTGCTTTGGCAAACAACTCGACGGCTACTTTGTCCTACACAGTTACTTCTGGTAAAACTTTATACCTCAAGGGAATCCTGGCGTCTTCATCTGGTGCGCCTTGCAAGGTCATCATAGATTATGGTGCTGGGCCAACTGTAGCCGCAGTTGGCTTCTACTCAGCTTCTATGCCATATTTAGCAATGAATTTTGTCCAACCGCCAGCCATTGCCGCTGCAACAGTTGTGAATATTAAAATTCAAAACAATGCGGGTGCTGCTCAGGATGTTTATTGCACCTTAATGGGTGAAGAACGATAATAAATTGGGTTTTCAAAAAGCTCCATAGACCATAAAGTCTATGGAGCTTTTTGTTTTTTGAACAAGGCAAACTCTATATAAGGTTGATATGTCAGACTTAACAAGATTGCAAAACTCACAACCAGTTCAGCTAGTTGACGCAAACGACCTTTTAGTTTGCGACATATCTACAGTTGCGCCATCAGGCACCGAAAGCGGACTAATCGTCCGAACTCTACCGTCCGGCACCCATACGGTCGTAGGGACGACCACGGCAGTTCCAAGTGGAACCTATACTGTCACGGCGACATCCATGACAATCGTACCATCTGGCACACAAGCTGTGTCTGGAACCGTCACGGCAACTCCAACAGGAACTTATACGGTAGCTGGAACAGTTACGGCTGTTCCTAATGGAACCTATACAGTTCATGCTTTAGGATCAGCGACTTCAACACTGAGCAATGTTACAGTAACAGACTCTGTTAGTATTCAGTTACTGGCAGCTAATTCCAGTAGATTATTGGCAACATTTTTCAATAGTGGCACTGAATCTGTTTACATAAAATGGGGCACTACTGCAAGCTCAACTAGCCACACAATACAATTGTTTACTAATGGTTTTTACGAAATGCATGTCCCTGTATACACAGGAGCGATAGAAGCAATTTCTTCAACCGGAACTAATGTCATTAGAGTCACGGAGATTTAACCATGCCAGTATATTATCCAAGTAGTGCAAGCCAGCCAATATGGGCTTATTGTTCAACCGACTTCTCATGGTCAACAACTTTAACAGATCAAACATGGTCACCACTCACAATTCCCACAACAGGACTTTGGAACTTAGAACTTTGTCTGCTTACCAGCACAACTGTGAGTCAGACCTTAACACCTAGATTTGTGATGGATACGGCGGCAATAAGTGGAGCAACAGGAACCGTTGTTGGTACGGGTGGCATTGTAGTAGCTGGAGCAACAATCACAAAAGGATCACCTACAGTTGTGGGTATGCCCGGTGGTGCTGGTACAACGGCAGGCAGATTATTTATGTGTGTGTTAGATGTCACCACTGCTGGTGACATCAAGCTCCAAATTGCCCACAACAACGGTGGTGGTGGATTAAAAACTTGCAAAGGCTCATACATCAAAGCGGTGAAAATAGCATGAAAAACAAAAAAGATTTATATTATCCAGCAACAATGCGTTTTGCAGTCAATGCTGCAATCCCTTATGATTATTTGGTTATGCTTGACGAGGAGACAACGCCAAGTAATTTGATTTTCGAGAACGCAAACACAAACACAACTGGTGAGGTAATCACCAGAAGCGACACAAAATGAACTGAAAGCTATAAACGATTGGCTTGCAAAAGACGACTCTCCAAATGAACCATTGGGGGTCGATGTAGGCATCACCGTCTCTGGCTTTCCGATAAAACTCAAGTAAAACTCAACAAACAATTTGCCATTCGCTCCCAGGTATATCCAGAAAGCAATTTAGCCCCTTGCAAACCAAGGGGCTTTATTTTTGACCGATGGTTATATGCCCAATCAAGTTTGTCTATTGCTGAGTGGGGGTTTGGTTCTTCCCATTTACTCACAACTTGTCCATTCTCCACGAGATCGCATATTCCACTGTTCTCTAACATGATGCCAGTTTTATCTGAAATCAAATCTCGCTGGCCTGTGCCAATAGTGGCAATGGCTGGCTTGCCACATGCCATGTATTCCATCATGACCAAATTAGTCCCAGCCTCGCATCGACTGGGAAATATGCCTACATCAGTATTTTGATATATCTGAGCCATCATGAAGTTGGGCATATTTGGAATCATGATAACCCGATTCATGTCCACTCCACTCTCCCGAAGGGCCTTTGCGCCTGATTCATCCGTATATGGATTCGTCCAGGCACAAACCAATTTAACATCAGGATAGCGATCCTGTAAGACTTTGTACGCCTTCAGTGTAATATCCTGGCCTTTTCGGTGTTCAAATTTACCGCCCGAAAAAACCACAAAGTCATCCAAGAACAATTGCTTTTTGGATCGAGATTTGTTGAATATAATTGGATCAATGCCTTGAAGAACGACTTGTGATTTTACGCCATACTGTTCAAGTAGTTCTTTACACCATATTGACCCCGCTACAATCATGTCGAACTTCTTCGATCTGAGAGCGAGGGCTGTGGGGATTTTTCTATCAGCAAAAGTGATGGCAATTTTGCGTGAGCCATTGAAATCACCCAAATAATCCGACAAGTCGTGTTGAATGGCTTGGATCAACGGATATTGTGTTTGAGATTTCAGATAATCTAAGTTTGTGAATTCGCAAGATTTGAAATAAGCAAATTCGATGGGATTTATTGTTGTGGTTGGGTTGTTAAGTTCACAAGAGACATATCTAATTCTGGTTTTTTGCGAAATTTCTCTGGCAAGATTGGTTGCACAGACGCCCCAGCCACTATTGCAGTTGCATGGCAAAACAAGAAAAATCATAAATTGAATCCTAAAATTGTCCCCTCAAAATCACAACCGATATTTGCTTGATGGATGACCTTCAGTACAATAGTTTCACCTTCGAGAACTTGGAAAGGAGACATGGCATACGTCATTTGAATGGTGAGATTAGCCACCGAGCTTCTACCAGCCAAAATAGGACTGCTTGCCACGTACAACTTAAAGAGGGCATTTGCGTTACCTGATGCCACAAACCCGAGAAAATTGAAGGTTTTGCCAGTTGGCACAGTGTATGTGGTGATTGTTGTTTCAGTGTTGGTAGGAACCAAAGTTGTTAAATTGAAAACAGTGATTAAATCGCCTGAATAGCCCATGACAGGTCGAGTGACCATGCCGAATTCTGAGCCTGTTGGCGAACTGGAAATAGCAGGAACAATGTCGTCTATGCCTTCTCCGGTGACAACTACTCTGGGACGTTTACGCAGCGTAGGCGCAGTGCCGTAAACGACACCTGTTTCGTCCATCGTGTCGCCGCCACTCCCTGGGTTCAAAATTGTAAATTCATCGGCCATTATTTACCTCTCCTTGTATTTAGCCTCAATGCTGCGATATGTGCAAAGAATAGAAACTTCACTAGATTCTCCGGCTGAAATCGGTTAACTTTCAATGTCACCTGCAATTCTAGGAGAATTCACCATGCCAACAAAATACACAGATCGTCTCAAACTGCCCGTCGAAGGCACAGACACCATTAAATTTTCCACTTTAATCGGATTGGAGGTGGCCACTGGCTATGAGCGTGTTGTTTTCAATGGAAAAACTCCTTATATCGAATTTTCAGAATCAAGGATGAACAAAGACAACATTTATGTGCCTGATTCGCAAAAGTGGCGTATCAGCAATGCTGCATCTCCATATATCGAGTATAGAAGCAGAGATTACCACAACGTGAAGATCATGTTGTGGAAACAAGGTGACGAGCTTACCAAAGGAATGTTTTACGTTTCTCCTTTCGAGTTAAAATCGGATCAAATCCCAGTTTTAATCGAGCCACTATATCGTAAACGAACATTGTCAAACCAAGATGTTTTTTGCTCTTGAAAACAATCTTTGTGCCTCATTGCTATCTAATACAATAACATCCAAAGAGGCAATGTTTTCCATAAAATAACAAATCTTCTTCCACTGAAGATCAGAATACTTTCCTTTATTGTTATGGTATTGTCCCTTGGCGACTCGCAATGTAAATTCGCTTTTGATTTCTACGAATTTTTCATGATGGAAAAAATCTGGCTTATATGTTCCAAATGGAGTCTTATATCTTTTGTGACAAATTTCTGGCAATTTGCCATCTGTTTCTTTACACAATTGAACATAAGCTACTTCAAATTTCCCCAAAACCCTTCCAATAATTGTGTCGTACATTCTTGAATGTCCAATCGTCACTTGTCGTTCACCTTTTTCCCAAATTGTCTTCATAGATTCGGAGGTTTTTTCTTTGCTTTCGCTCGTGTGTGATCTTCCGCTAAATCCTGATGTTGGTCCATATACATCACGAATTTTAGTGGATATTTCGGAACGACTAATGGTTTCAATTTCCCATTTTTTTAACCAATAGGATATACAGCAGTCCGAACGGTCGAAGATTTTGGCTATGTAATCTTTTCCTCGATGTTGATTCACATACAAGTCAATTATTTGTTCTTTTTGTTCAGCGGAAAAAACACCTTTATGCTTGCCGTTGTCAGACTTTTCTCTAAGTCCATTTTTTTCTAAAATGTAAGAAATAGTACCCATTGCACAATCAAATTCTTGAGCAAGTTGCTTTAATGTTTTGCCATTTTTGAATCCCTCTTGAATTGACAACAAATCTTCTGAAGACAACCTTTTCTTTTGAACGCCCAAAAACTCTTTGATAATCCGATTTATGGTGATCTTTGATACACCATACTCAGCAGCTAAATCTGTTGTTTTTTGTCCTTTTGAGTATTTGTTTGCTATTTTTTGTCTTTCTTCATTTTTGATCTTCATCATCACATCCATTTAGAGTAAACTGCCTCTTCTAACGTAGTGTCTAAGTTTCAATTTCCAAGGAGAAATATCATCAAATACATAAGTCTTGATATCGAAACGAGTGGTCTAAACCCAAAAACTTGTGACATTTTGCAGTTTGCGGCAGTGATCGATGATCTATCGAATCCACAACCACTTGAAAAACTGCCTCGGTTTCAAACTCATTTCACGCAGGCCACATACAGTGGCGAGCCATATGCACTGGGTATGCACCCTCAAATATTCAAGAAAATAGCCGATGCCCAAAAGAAGCGGATTGAAGAGAATGAATTTGGCGATAGATTCATGAATATTCTTGATTTGCCATTTGCATTCAAAACTTTCTTGACCCAGAATGGTATTCCAGAAGACCCTAAAACCGGTCGAGTCAGAATCACCGTAGCTGGCAAGAATGCGGCCATGTTCGATCTGCCATTCTTGAATAAGAAGCTCAAGAAGCATTGGGGCGACATCACGATCTTACATCGAGTTATTGACCCAGCAATCTTGTATTACCAACCTGGGGATACAACCCTTCCAGATTCAGCAACGTGTCTGGAACGAGCAGGAATGGCCGGAGAAGTGGCTCACACTGCTCTGGAAGACGCTATAATGGTCATCAAGCTAGTTAGACACAAATTGTTGCCAAACTAATCAAACCTTGAAACCTGCCAATCGTCATCAATCGACCTTGGCAGGTTTTTATTTTTGTAGCTTTTTCGGAATTCCTCTTCGGCGACTTCTCGTGCATTGCGAGCGAGGTTTTCAAGAACCTTGTCAATTTCTTGCGACCAATCAAGAGGAATCAAAGACTGTAAATCTTGTGCTATCTCTATTGACCATCCAGCTTTTAGCTTACGCTGCTGTGGTATAATTTGTTGTGATTGTAACTTGGCTTCAGGGATAGATATATTTGACATGAATGTGTTATGGCAAAAGAGGAGTGGCACAAAAGGCAGCAAATCTGGTATGCTACCCAAGTCAAGAAGATGATACAAACTCAGGCGATAGAAAACAATGAGCAACACAAACATACTGAGAATCGACAACGATTACTCATTCTTCCTGTCGGAAGACCTACAAACAAAACACGAAATTTGGGATCGTCTAAGATTCAAAGATCGGAATTACTTCCATAATCGTGCATACAAAATGCGTAAGTGGGATGGTTATATCCAATTTTTCGCCATCGAAACAGGAAAGTTTCTCACAGGTTTGCTTCCTGAAGTCACCGCTGTTCTCAGACACTTCAAAGTTGATTTTACCGTAGAAGACAATCGAAAAAAAACTCCTTTTCTTTATGATACAATCGATCAGAATTTTTTGAATCAATGGCTTCCCGCTAAAACATTAAACGGCGACCCCATGAAGCCTGTTACTTTGTATGATTATCAAGTTGAACTGGTCAATCAAGTTCTCAAGCATAGTCGGGGAGTGATTTATGCTCCAACAAGTGCTGGAAAGACTAATATTATGTTGGGTATTCTAAAGGCCATACCGCCCGGAACACCCACTCTTGTCCTTCAAAACCGAGTGACCCTGGCCCAGCAAAACTATGACGAAATCAAAAATTGGGGATTCAACAATGTAGGAACTCTTTGGGGTGGTGCTGTCAATCCAAACATCATTACGGTTGCCAGTGTTCAAAGTGTTTCCAAAATTGAAAAACTATTGCCTAAAATCAAAGTTCTTATCGTAGACGAAATTCATGATATGATGAGCGCATTACCCAAACTTGTATATCGCCGCCTAAAGGCTTGTGATGTACGAGTTGCAGTGAGTGCCACACCATTCAAATTCGGCGGAAAAGACAACGTACAGAAATTCCACGTCCGAGGTTTCTTTGGTCCAATTCTCAAGGTGAAGAGTGCTGCAACGGGTATATTAACAACTGCTGAGTTGCAAGGCAGAGGCATTCTCTCTGACTCAAATTGTACATTCTATCCAATCAGAGAACCGATGATCCCTCACGACATCTATATTGATGCTGTGACCAGAGGTATTGCTGAAAGCTATTACTTCCATAAAATTGTAACTAGGTTAGCCAAGAAGCAGACTGGAAGAACTTTGATTTTGGTGGATAGAATTGCTCATGGAGATGCTCTTCATAATTTGCTGCCAGGAAGCATTTGGGTTCAAGGAAAAGACACACAAGCAACTCGAAAAAGTGTTGTGAAGCAACTTCAAAAGGATAAAGAATGCGTAGCGATTGCCACACAACAAATCTTCAACACGGGAATCAATGTTTTCGTTCATAATCTTATCAACGCCGCAGGAGGTCAGGCCGACCACTTAATTATTCAAAGAATGGGTCGAGGTCTTCGTACTGCCGCTGATAAAGAAGATTTGAACTATTACGACTTCTTGTTTGAGATTAACGATTATCTCCAAGATCACTCAAAGAAAAGAATCAAAATTCTGACTGATGAAGGACATGAAGTAAAAATTAAGGAGATTGATTTCTAATGGACACTCCTGATTATGAGCCAGAGTTTTATGAGAACCAAATCAAGATGATGGAGGACCGTTACTCCAAATTGTTCAAGAAATGGAATCTCAGTTGGGACGCATACCACAGCTATGTCATTGAAAAACTGAGAAACAAAAGATATTGGGTGTGGTGCTACTTATGTGGCTTCGAGAAATTTGTGCAAGAACAAGGTGATGAAAAACGGGGTCGCCA
>JAULBU010069290.1:0-10685 GCA_032358235.1 Odonthalia washingtoniensis
TGAAGCCATTTCGGTGGAGGTCTGATCTGCGAAGCTACCTTCCAATGGTTCAGCGTGTCCCGGCATGTCTCGGGGATGCCTCTTTTGGGCATCGCCGGAGCGTGCTCGGACGGCGGTAGAGAGTGTGTGTAACACGTGGCGACTTGTTCAGCTTTGTTGGCACAGGTGTAGTATGTATCGCGTGATACACTACACACATCTTTTTTGCAGTCGGATCCCCTCCCAAATTCAAATATTTCCATTGGCTAGAAAATGCCACCTTTATTTTGATATATTTTTTCAAATATTTTTTCTAGATGTGCTCAGTCCTCTGCTCAGTTTTTTCGAAAACTGAGCAGTGAGCTGAGCATCTCTCTGTACCTCGCGAATAAAGACATTCGTCAGAAAGTACTTTAATCTGGAGTGTATATGTGCCCAGTTCCTAGCTGAGATATTCGAACTGAGTGTCTAACTAGACATGACCAGAGATGCTCAAATTACAGATGTGCTAAGGAAATCTCCATTTAGGCGCTCAGTTGGTACTATTTTCTATATTTTCTCACTGCAAACAATATAATAGTTAAGGAAGAAGACCAAATATAAACAGTAAGTTATGAGGAATGAAGTAAATATAGCGTAGTCCCGTAATAAAATACAAAATTGTCTGTACGTTTAATAAAAGTGCCAAAAATATCAAAAAGAACCGAATATAATTCAATTATAGGATTTTAACGTCCCAAGTACAGTAACAGGCAATGGTCCGATCGGGTACAAAAAAATAGATTTCTTGGAAGCGACGTTCAAAACGCCTCCCCTGTTGGAGTTTGAGGTATTATGATACGGAAAATCACTTGTCATAATTAAACTGTGTCAGTGCATAGTATGATATGTATTAGTACACGACTAATATCTATTTTGACAGTAGACATATGAGTGTTTTGATAAGTCTTGGTACTGTAAGATTCACTATCATCTTACACTACTGGTTGACCGCCGTCGTTATGAGTGCGATGCATGAGAAATAAGGGGTATATATCTAACGAAAGAGTTACCACAAGCTCGAGTTTTAATAATAAAGAATAACAATAAGAGACAACTTTCCACTACCAAAACGCCTCAATTTGAATATACTTCAACTGATTTAAAGTCTGTATTGACTCGTGACGAAATCTAAATTAACCACCATCTCATCAATGGATAATAATTACATTCTAAGAGGACAACAGTCTGCCTAAGAGGTCTAAGACACTATCAGGCTGGTGAGGATTTTAGTATGTGGAGCTCAAATTTCTACCATGAAATGGTATAAATGAAGCTCCACCACTACTTACCCCATGACCAAAAGTCTACCAATGTGACACAAAAATCAAAAAAGAAATTTGATCGTCTTTTGAATAAGAGCATAGAGGCGGAAGCTGATAAGTGAAAAGTGTTGAAGCCTACTCGAGTTTTATAATCTCCTTATTCCTACTCTATTGTTTCGTTCTCCATTGTCCTTCCTTCTCTCTCCTTTAAATGATCCACCTACTTGGTTCCTACGTTCCTCTCTCTTCCTTAGTATCCCTTCAGTATTCTCTGGTCTTCCTCTTCTGTAATTAGTCCTTTTTATTCTCCGCTTCTTATTGGCTCACTACTTTGTCGATTCTCACCTCTCATCCAATAGGAATTCAGTACGGGGCTTAGTATGAATCGCGTGCTATAATGTAGCACTATGTCCCGGCCCTAGTTTCGCGGTCGGATTAGTAACCGTCGCAGAGTACGCTGACTGGTACTAATTTGTATCACGCATGACTTTTCAGCTAGCGGTACGGGGTGACGTCGTTGTCTGAGGTGTTCGTCTTATTGCTACTGCAATAGGTACGTGGTGGGTTAGTTGTTTGGTAATCGGTAACTTCTTTACTTTTTACTTTCCTATCGGCCTGGGTTAGTATCTATACGCTTTTTCGACTAACTTGTTGACTATTTTTACTACACGTGTAATAGTATCTTAATCTATTGATTCGGAGATTAAGGCAACATCAATTGTTCTAATCGATATTAAACATGTATAGCGGAAAGTATAGTATGAAGTATACTGTGCGCTATTCTGTACTGTGTACTGTACTTCTGTTGCGCTGTAATTCCGTCACCTTAACATGGCGCTATACTGTACTATGTATTGTATTTCCGTTGCGCTTTATTTCTGTCATTCTAATCTGTCGTTGAATTGACCAGTTATCTGCCTCCATGACATCCACCTGCCCCTCCTCCCATTCTTACCCTAACCTCCCCGCCTACTTCCAATTCCTACCCTATCCTCCACTCCTACTTCTTCTACATGCAAATCGTCACTAATCAACAAAAATAACAGAAGGAAGAGGATGAACAGTTGGCTTACAGTTATCCCATACGTTGTCTAGCTCCAGAGACAGTATAGTCTCTGGAGGCAACAGAGAAAGCCGAAGAAGCAGGAGGTTTATGGAAGGCGCTTATAGATCAATGCCAATCGCAACATAAATACACCCTTAAAGAAGTACATCAACGGCTGATAAACATAAAGATGTAGCCAAGCGAAATTTTAGTGGCATATCAGGGCAGGACGCAGCAGCTTTTTAAAAGATTGGCAGGTACAACCTATAGTGTGCCTAATGCGCACAGATGGGGAATACTAATCAATGGATTATTAGAATTATATAAGATAATAGTAAAGATGATAAACCTGTCGTTCGAAGAACAACCTTATCATTCTATGATGTCAAACTCCAAGATTTATCTCACGATGACGTAGGTGATCCTACGTTCCCAATTGAACTTCAACGTAAAACGACAATTCGGTTCAACGCTATCTCTTCAATGGAAATAAAATATTACAGAAGACCGACAAAAACAGCGCAAACAAAACGATTTCAGGGTAGGTGCCACTGGTACCAACTACTAGTTCACAAGATGTATGAATGTCCCATCAAGAAGGCGGGAAAACCGCAGACGCATCAATGCAAACATGGCAAAAGGACTAAAAGATAACTTTGCATTTTTAGTAAAGAGCTGCATCAATAAAGAAAAATCAGAAGTAGTTGTAGAAGAAAGATATGAGCCATGCATAATAGACTCATGGCCATTTCATCATTATACAGACAACAATAAATACATACACACGGGTAAAACAAACTAAACAGGAACCGTAATAACAGCGAGTTCAGAATATCTAAAAATTGTGGCAAAGGGAGAAAACTACAAGTATGGACAAGTCAAGCCGGTACCAATAATCGGAAGAATTCTGCTCTCATTTGGACCGCTGACTAATGTCCTAAACATCAGTTTGAACTGTAAAGGCCAAAGCTGCACCATTTGACGCAATTACATAATAATTTCAAAAGAAAGAAAGGATTCAGATAACCTTTATAGAACAGACTATGGAACAGATTAGCAAGTCCTGAATGTAGCGAAACAGAAAAAGTGAACACATTTCAATGGATTCTCTGATGAATCAGCATCAGATGCAGAAAACAGTGAAGACGAAGATTATAATGATAATATACCCAAGGCGCTCAAGAAATGGCACCACAGACTAGGACTTCTGTCTGCAAGTGACATGAAGCACCTAACAAAACTAGGACTACTACTAATCACACAAGAGGAATTGAAAGTACCTCTAAACTGCATAAGATGTGCATAAGTAAAATCGCATGCAAATCCTTACATCAAACGCCCAAGCAAAACAAAGATCCGAACGTCAAGAACAGCAGAACTGGAAAGCTCGGATACCTGCGGTTCGTTCTCAGTGCCTAATGTAAATGAAGAAATGTATTTTCAAACATACATCTATTACTTCACAAGAATGGCAGTCACATTCTTGATTAAAGCCAAGTCCAAAAAATTGTAAAACATCTAAAGGTATGTATGTTTCATGCGAAACAGACTTCATGAAATACAGATATTGAAAACGGACCAAGTGACAGATTACATCTCAAGAAACATCAGAGATTACCTTAGAGAAAATTTAAATGCTCATGCTCTCACAGAAATAGCTGCACATGCGCAGATGCATGTAGTAGAGCACATGAATAGTACTCTTACATAAATGTCTCGCACAATGCTGGTCTTCCAAAAAAATGGTGGCGTCATGCAATCCTGTATTCCACGATGATATGAAACCGGTGCACGACTTCAACGTTCAAAAACAAAGAGACTCCTTTCCATCTTTTCTTCCACAAAAAGGCCGACCTAAATATGTTCAAGCCATTCGGTTGTTCATCCTTGATATACATCCCACTTCCTAACCGCACCAAACTAGACGTAACAACGAAAAGAGAAACATTGGTAGGAATACCAGAAGGTAGCCTATGCTACAAAATATACTTCCATTCCACTCAAAGTATAGTGCAAGTAAGGGACGTGATCTTTACCGAAGACGGAAATGAGCAACTTCCCATGAACAACATAAGTTGTACAGAAAGTGTGAACAAGAACGCTTATCAACCAGCCCAAATAGATGCAAGCTCAAACACATTTGTAACGAAAGGAAGACCAAGAAAACAAAACCCAAAATCCCAGTTAGTACCAAAAGTGAAACACGCGAAAGAACCTGAACCAACAAAATTAACTTCACCATCAAGGCAAGGTTCAGAAGAACAAGAGATAATTTCGAATAAAAACTTGACTCATCAAGAACTCGATCATGAAACAGCCAATACTTTGAGTATAGATGATGCTGATGATGTTGATGATCGAACCGAAGACGTACACACAGTGACTAATGGAATTATTAACTATCATATAAACAATAATGTAAATAATTCCAATAACATAAATGAAGCGAAAAAGCAACCTAATAATAAACCAATCATGAAATTTTCCAATTACACCATCATTACAAATCCAGTAATTTATACAAGTTAACAGGTGATCCAATCATCATTGATGCAATAATTACGAAGAAGAGACTGGGACGACCAAAAGGGTCAAAGAACAAGAAGAAAGCAATCAAAAGTTTGATTGAAGGTCCAACGATGGTGTCACAAAAAGTAAACAGATTATCTGATAAAAATCCAAAGTTGCTCGTTGACAAGGATTGAGATATAATCATGACAGAGGCTGCAATGCTGTCAGATGAAACAACAAGAAAAGTAGAAACGCCTACAACCTACAAAGAAGCCATGTCATCAGGCTATTCAATCGAACGGCAGAAGACATATAATGGTGAAATTAATTCAGTTAAAAAGTTGAAAATATATACCAATTATTAGACACCCTGGAGAACAGGAAGCAGATTGACACAAAATCGGTTTTCAAAGTGAAGTAGAACCAAGATGGTAACGTGACAAAATTTAAGACAAGATGGGTGGTCAAAGCCTATATGCAATCCTTTGCCATCGATTAAGACTTGACGCATGCACCTGTGTCCAGGATGTCATCCTTGAGAACAGTCCTGTCACTCGCTGTAAAACTGAATCTCAATGTCCATCAAATGGATGTTAGTACGGAATTCCTAAATGCCGTATTAGACGATGTAATATATGTTAATGCTCCTCCTGTATATAAAATCCTCGTGAAGCCTGTAAAATCATTGATGTTGGTGAAAGCGCTTTACGGTTTAAAATATGCCTCACATATGAGTAATCAAACACTAGACCTGTTCTTGCAGACAAAGTGGTATGATCTCCATCAATGCCGATCCATGCCTCTATACACGTTACGCCAATGAAAATATTGATCTTGTTATAATGATCTATGTAGATGACATCATACTGATGGAAAGAAATGATGAGACGCTGTTGAAAACAAAATCTGAATTGGATAACCCTTTCAAGATGAAGGACCTAGGAAAAATCAGATGGTTCCTTGGAATAAACATCAACACCCAACCAAAAGGGATCTACCTGACTCAAACCACATGCATTGATCGGATATTGGAACGCTTTAGGATGGCAAACGCAAAAGAGAAGTCAGTACCACTATCGTCTGGGGAAGATGCGCGCAAACTAGCTTTTCCATCATGAAAAGACAAAAGGTGAGTTTTCCATACCGTTAATTCGTGGGATGACTATTATATCTATCTGTCTGCACAAGGCCACATATCTCTCACTCCATCTCTGAACTTGTACGTTTCGTATCCGATCCGCAGGAGGTTCATTGGGTAGCGCTGAAAGGCGTTCTAAGGTATGTAAAAGGAAAGAGAAAATTTGGGTTATTATACAGAAGTAAGATTGAAACGCATTCACTTAATGTATATACGGACGCGACGTGAGCTGATTATCTGTTGACTAGAAGGTCCACCTCACAAATATTAACTTATCTTGGAAATCACCTGGTAGACTGGAGCTCTAAAAAGCAGACAATAATAACACACAGCACCGCCGAATCTGAGTATGTTGCGCCTCATTCGGCGGCCAGGATAATTATTTGGTTTAGAGTGTTGGTGAAACATTTAGGTGGAGAACAATTACAACCTACATCAATTTACGAGGATAATACAGCTTGACTAGTGTTGGCGAAAGGTGAAGGGAAGTTTCTCACTTCTAAGTATATAGAGTCACGGTATCACTATTTAAAGGTAAAAGTACTAGCCAAGGAGATACGCCTTGAATATATTTCAACAGAAAACCAACTTGCTGATTTACTGACCACGTCACTAGTGCCTCGGAAGTTTGATGCGTTGATGAAGAGAGTTATGTTCCAACCGGAATCAAAACTTCTTGATTAAATATATAACTTGTCAAGTGTACATTTGGATAAGTATGCCCTCGGTTGAGTGTGCACTTTGTTAAGTATACATTTGATTAAGTATGCATGTAATTGAATATGCATTTAATTAGGTATGCATTTAATAAGGATGTATTAATTAAATTGGAAATCAAGAATCATTTGTTTAGCATGTAATAATTAGGTTGGATGTTGGGTACGTATTAGAATTATCTTGGTATTGATACATTCAATAAAGTTGGGATAAACCTCTTCAACTAAAATTCGAGTTGAGGACGCCTAAGTAACTCGTCATGATGAATTATGACGGTATGACAGTTTGAATGTACGAAGGTAGGATTGCAATGGTTAATCTCTTCAGGAGCAGGTGGTTAAGGTGTAATTGATTGATGAGTGATTACTTGAATTTGAGTGTAAGTTCGATAGAGGAGTAATGCTTTTATAGACCCCAGAAGGAGTCAAGACGAGACGAGAATGAAAATTTTATTTCACAAATGCCGAGCAGGAGTGTTGGAATTTGATGTATTATGATACGGCAAATCACTTTTCATAATTAAACTGTGTCAGTGCATTGTATGATTTGTATTCGTACACGACTAATATCTATTTTGACAGTAGACATATGAGTGTTTTGATAAGTCTTGGCACTGTAAAATTCACTATCATCTTACACTAATGGATGACCGCCGTCGTTATGAATTCGACGCATGAGAAATAAGGGGTACTTATCTAACGAAATAGTTACCCCAAGCTCGAGTTTTAATAATAAAGAACAACGATATGAGACAACTTGCCAGTACCAAAAACGCCTCAATTTCAATATATTTCAACTTCCCCCAAACCAATTTACAATAATTTCATATTTTTGAAAAATTAGTTAAGGTTTACATTGTTGAAAAACAATTAACAGTAATTTTAAATTTTTGAAAAATTTGTTTCGGTTCAAGGCGTAATGGAAGGAAATCCATGTTCATGAAGCCAGTTTAAAAAAACAAGTGTTTCAATTCTTGTTTTTCTGGGCGTCCCATAACCATTAATTAATGTATGGCAAAGGGGGAACCGTTTTGAACGTGGCTTCCGAGCCATCTATTTCTGTACACGATCGGACCATTGTCTATTACTGTACTTGGGACGTCAAAATGCTATAATTGAATTATATTCGGTCCTTTTTGATATTTTCGGCACTTTTATTAAACGTACAGATATTTTTGGATTTTCTTACGGGACCACGTTCATATTTGCTTCATTATTCATAACTTACTGCTTATATATTGGGCTTCTTCTAATACTTAAATCTGTTTTGATTGATTAGCTTCTGAGGTTATAGCCAAATAAAGAGAATATTTCAAATGACAAATACTGTCACCAGTACCTTCCGATGGCATTCTTTCCTTCAATAATGTTCATTTTCCCATCCTTTCCGCTATATTGTGGCCCTTTTTGATAATTTTATTAATTTTATTAAACTTACAGATATATTTAGATTATATTTTAGGGATTTCAAGGCCAGATTTATTTTTTCTTCATTTTTCATAAACTACTGCTTATAATTGACCTCCTTTCTAATTAGGAAGGAGTCCAAATACAGAAGCTTGATTATTGTCCAAAGTTTTCACTGTCAACAATATTAAAGTATGTTTTGATTGATTTGGTTCTGAGGGTGTAGCCAAATAAAGAGAATCTTTCAAATGACAAATACTGTCGCCGGTACTTTCTGATGGCATTCTTTCCTTCAATAATGTTCATTTTCCCCATCAATTCTGTTGAATGTGTAATGCTCTCATAACTCCAGGTGACACGTTTATGTTCCTTTATTTTTAGGTATGAATTTCTCTCTCGTAAGAGGTTAATTTCTCTCGTTATTTTTCAATTTTATCTTCTGGTAACAAATCATGTGTAACTTGATTTGTTAATTACACGAATGCCAATCCTCCTCCACAAGTCCATTCTATTCAGGAGGTAGCAACGGGTGAGGATATAAGTAGTATAAAATAATTAGAGTACCAGTCCTAACAAAGTAAACATGTTTCGATACACACTTGTATCAGATTATGGGACCCAAAACATCTAACCACTACGCCTCCCATCCAATCTATATCACGTTTTACCGTACCTTGTTCAATCTTTTCAATAACCTCACTTTCAAAATTACCTTATCATGGACTTTGATAATGACATGCCAAAAATGAGGTTACAAAAACTGAACACGGGTAACTACCACCTATGATATAATAAGATGGAGGTCATCCTACGTGGGCGGGATTCTGGTTTTAGTAAGTGATGGCAAAGGCGATACTGCAGTGGCTGCAGACACAAATACCATTCAGAAGAAGAAATATTAAGCGATATCAATGCTGCTTTTTTCCATCGAGGATGAATGTATTGCACCAGTCATTACTTTAAGAGACCCAGGGATATTTGGGTCAAACTACGAGACATTTACAAGGCAGCATCCGAAGCCAGTATAAATGCGTATACGATGCAATAGCAGTTCATCAGAATGGGACCGACAGAAAACACAATGCGGTACATTAATCGCATGACTGAACTTGAAAACAGGTTTTCAGGAGTTGGCCATGTTGAAAAAGAAGCAGAACGAAAGCGCATTCTGTCTAGAGTACTTCGTCAAGAACTATCAGTGACTGTAGGCATGATTCGTGTAACAGCGAAATCCCTACAAGACTCTATTGGACTACTGATTATAAACGAAGCGGAGTCGGTGACACCCGATTTCAGGTCGGATGCGAAGTCGGAGCAGACGTTTCCGACACGTGTATTTGGTCGTGACAGGGTGTGTCATTTTTGTAAGAAGAAAGTACATATCAAAGCAAACTGCTTTAGTTACCCGAAGAGTCCAAGCTTCAAATGGTTTAAAAACACCGTTCCAGATAACTCCCTCATAACATTCGTTGCCAAAATTGCTGAGTTATCACACAGCACTGAAAGGTGGTATGTAGACTCTGGCGCGTCAGCGCACATGTGTAATGATGAGTTACCATTTTTTGAATTGAAGAAAGAGGATCCGCCTCGACAAGTATCAATTGGGGATGGCTCTAAGCTCGAAATAAATGGAAGAGGAAGAGCTCGGGCAAATACACTTGTAGATTCTGTGAAAAAAGAAGTTTTGTTGATAGGAGTACTTTTTGTACCGAAGCTTTCCTGTAACCCTATCTCTGTAAGCCATTGTAAAAAGAATGGGGTGAGGGTAATGTTCGATTCGGACCAGACCGGGAAAGGAGTTTGCACCGCAGAGCACATTCGATCATCTCATAATCTCTTCATTGGGACTGAGAACAAAACAATGGCCTATTCCAGGCCTCTTTACGCGCAAATTCTGCTCCAACCGGAAGAGCACTATATGTGGGAGAAAAGGAAAGTGAACTCTGGCATCAACGCCTGGGACATGCTTTAACGTCCACAAGAACGAAAACCATTCTACTTGTTAACGGAATAAATATTCAAAAGTGTAATCTGGATGGGGTTTGTGACACTTGCGAACTTTGCAAGTCTAAAAAAAACGAAGGCTAGCGCGGTCTACTGAACTCAACTGAGCTTCTTGATCTTGCTCACACCGATTTGCAGGGACCGATATCAAACAATTTCCTTACAAGAATGCGTTATTTCCTACCATTACTTGATGACTCAAGCAGCCTATCTATGGTGCAACTTGTCAAGGAGAAGAGCCAATCAGGAGAAGATTTGAAAGCAATGATCAAAAAAATGGAGAAAATAGCAGCTAGAACAGTCAAAACAATTCGCGGATACAACGCTACGGAGCTCCTCATCAACTAATTCAAAATATGTCTGGGCAAGAAAGGGATAACGCACGAGGAGTCACCTCCGTATTCCCCGATTCAAACGTTAAGGCTGAGCTCATGAAACAGCCTCTCCTTACAACCACAAGGTATCTTCTAGATATGATAAAGTACAGTGTTAACAACCATACAGAATTATGGGATGAGGCGGTGCTGACAGCAAATTTTCTGAGGAATCGGTTGTTTAGCACGTCTGGAAACAAGAAAAAT
>JAULBU010069301.1:0-10684 GCA_032358235.1 Odonthalia washingtoniensis
TATTCACGCTTAAGGTCTGATGGAAAAAAAAGACATGAATGGACGTTGTAAGTGCGTTCTGGAGTTGGAGGAAGTACTGGAGCAGAACGGTCGCAGATGGTGTCTATACGGTGACAGTGGTTATAATAGTAGGTGGTTCATGGAGGTCCCCTTTCAAGGAGCGGTACTTAATGCAAATCATACCGCATTAAACGCGGAAATGTCAAGCGGACGAATCAAGTTGGATTGGATGTTTAAAGAGGTGAAGGATTATTGGAAGGTTATGGAATTCAAGCAAAACTTACATCTGAGAGAATTACCGGTCTGGTCGCTCTAAAACTGTGCGGGGCTATTAAAAGGTATGCAATGCTGCGTGTATCCGAATCCTACCTCAATTTATTTCGATCTCCCACCATCGACTCTTGAGAAGTACATAGAAGAATACTTGTAGTGATTTTATCATAAAGTCACAATCAGAATGCATTAAATTTCATTACGTATAGTTTTATTTTAAAAAAGTCCTTGGTGTGCTCGTGCAACCCCCACACCGGAGAGACTCCGGACTCCCTTCTTTTTCTGCACTTCGGGCAGTGCGAAATCATCCAAAACAACGCATTAATTATGGTTTCCACGACGTGCTAACTTCAACATAAGTTCAAGATGATCCATATGCTGTTTTTGAGTAGCCTCCGCTTCTCTGCGCATTTATTCTATCTCTTACTTACGTGCGTGTTCATGTGCAGCAATCTGTTGTTTTTGTAGATCCAGATTTTCACGTTCAATCTGCATACGTTCCGCCTCTGCCTTTTTTATTACATCACAGAATCTTGCCATGGAGTCTTCAAAATCATCCTCGTTGTTTGTCAATCGGCGCTTGTGAGATTTTCGTGCACTTACTGGGGTTGAATCAGCTTTTCTAATATTTTCATCATCTACAGATCTGGTCGCAGCTGTTCTACGTGAATTGGTGAGTTCCCGTACCCGTGCACCAAGTTCCTCCTTTTTCTTCTCCCTATTCTCCTCCGCTACTATTTTGTGGTTGTCTTTACTCTCTTTTTCATCCCGTGCTTCCTTTATACCTGCTAATAGCTCTTCTGCTTCTCCAATAACTCCACCAATTCTACTCATTATTGATTCGGACTTATGTGACTTATCAAATAGAGCTTGAAGAAGTTTGTAGCGATCTTATATCTATTTCCACGTAATTGTAGTTGAGAGCTTCTTAGTTTCATTTTCTTTCACCGCGGCAATCTCAAATTGTTCCTTTGTTTGTCCATTTTGGGCTATGTGCGCTTTGGATGCCGAAACTTCTCAGAGGATGATTAAATCGTCTGTGTCCGAGAACTTGGGACGGTGTCCGACGCGAGAAGTGATATTCGTAATTGTTGCGTTTTATGCTGTGGCTCTATTTGCATGTCCGTTATTTTCGATGCGGTATGCTCTAGATATAAACGCTGATGGTAGTGGCGGTGGAGAACGTGGAGAACGTGGGGGAGACATGCTGAGATGAGGTAGCGGAGTGGTAGTAGATATAAACGGTGATAGAAGTTGGGTTGGAAGAGTGGTGATAAGGGGAATTCGGAAGACATTTTCTGATGAGGTAACAATGAAGTCAATGGGAAGGAAAGAAAACAAGTTGGGTTGAGTATGTTGCGGTTTGAAATAGGAATTGCGGTTTGGTAAAATTCGAGAACCTTCCCTTTTCCCGCGTTTAGTTGCAGAAATTGGTTTCACTACTTAGTCCGATTTCTGTATCATTGCAGAAACAAAAACAATCGACTTCACTAACTGTACAGTAAAATAAAAAGACATTACAGTTTATTTGCAATTTACTTGCGGTTTTACAGTGGCGTAATGTCTCTATTTTGCAATAAATGTGAAATAAAAACAAACATTATAATCAGGGGGCTGTCATAATTTGAAATTTTTCATCAGGAGGGTGATATCAAAAAAGAAAAGAAAACTACTCAGGTGAAAAAACTTGGCGAAGTTGGCACTGTGAGGAGGTGAAATCTTCCATGTGACAGAGAGAATAAGAGTATGTGCGGTTACTTTCTCGTACCATCCTTTTCTACGTCTTCCAGCATTATTAATCGGCCTCCCAAGCGGACGGGGAATAGATTTTGAGACTTGCAAATTTTGTCTGGAAGGAACCAGACGTTTAGCGGTGAGTATGTTATTATCAATTACAGATTGAGAAGGGTAGTTGAATGATAGATCTTCGTACTGTTGAACCCAGGATTTGGTATGATGACGTTCATGAATAAATTTGTATACATTTGAAGAACCATGTTTCTCACAAACAACAGCTATACCATGGAAACATGGATATCCAAAACGATATTTTGAGTATGCGCAACATGATGGGACGGATTGCAATGTTCCATCAAATACTACTCGACGAAGTACAGTTCCATCGGTTTGACTACAGACAGTAGCTTCCATTTGATTTGTACCAGGAACGAAATTGACTGATGGTTGATACACTCTTGAACGAATTATTAGGGATGCAATATTTTTGCTGACTGATGTAGGTGCGGGACCAGTACAAGAAGTTGAGGCCTCTTTCTTTTCAAGGAAAGAAGATCGCTGTGTAATTACGACTTTTCTTAACATCCTCTGCAGTTCAACCGAACGGATATGATTACGTAATGCAGCTGCCATTCTACTCTCTGCTACTTGAGATGTAGTTGTTCAGTCCTAAAGACAAGAATATGACCTATACAGTTCTTCATTTCGGAACTTAGACAAGTATGCAGTCTGTTTCGGACCATATTCTTGTAAAATTTCATCCACTTATTGCTTTGTTGGTGCATGCACCGCCTTCATATATAATCCCATAGCCATGGACTTTTCCGCCCCGACAACCTTCGCCATATTTGCTGAACATGGATGGGACCCAAAAAAAGTTTCGCATGCTTCATAATAGACCGGTATGAACTGTCGATTGACTTCTCCTAGTCAAAGAAAATCGTACGAGAGGAAAAATCAAATCCTTCCAATGCCGCACATGCCTGGAATATAACACCCCAAGTCTTCTCAAATTCTGGTCCTATTCAATATGCGAAAAAATAGGAAATAGGTGGTTGTTTGAATCGTATCCCACCACTTAACATATAGTACTATATATTTAAGGCCCTATTCCTTAATAATGGGCAGCATCAGCAGCACAAGTCATACGCCCAGTTGCACATAACTTTTGTACAATTGAAGGTACAAATATTAAACCGCCATAAAATTTACCACCTTCTTCTATGTCAGAAGTCTCAACCGCAGCGGTGTCAAATAATTCATCAGAAGGTAGTGTTCCATCTCTTTTTAGATGAAGGAAAATATGTTTAGCTGCTCATTCTGTTATCCTTCACTTCTGCTGAATTAAGAATAATATTTTCGACGAAATGGCCCTTAGATGGAAATAAGTCAGCGTAACAATTTAATCCAGCCATAGCTACTGCACGTGACGTCGTAATATGATGTTTAATCTCCCGCTTAATTTCTTTGTGATGGATTGGGGGTGGTTGGCGCCTATACAGACGCTTTGCTCGCACCAAATCACGTATCATACGAGGTGTTATGTTCGGTTCTCGCAGTGAGTCACTTAATATTATGCGTGTAACTTGGTGTGCAGTATACGAAGCCGTACAGTACTTACGCGTGACATTATTGTCACCACCACTTTCATATACTTCCTGACCGAAGCATTCATTGTTATGCAATATTGTGTATTTATTTTCCTCATGCCACTTTTCGGTTGACGACCAAACAAGAAATGACATTGAAAATACTTCGTACGACACGTCATGGTCACTTTAACAACCGTCTGATGTATATTATGTTAATTAGTAAATTAATTCCAGAGTATGCTGTATGCGCACGAAGAAGTTGTTCCCATTTTCACCGTGTATCTAATTGAATTCCAACTTTTAATCTAATTATAAAAAATGGTCTAGGTAGCCATTTCAAAGAAGCAGACCTTTCAGAATGTAATGAATATTTTGCACGTGATCTCGCCGGCATATTTGCTTTCTTCCGTTGATCCTTTCTTCGTTCAATGTTCCGCAGTTCTGTTTATTCAATGAAAACTAAAGGAGGATTATCGGCTGAATTTCAGTATCTACTTCTACCTCTTCCTCCTCGTCTTCATCTATTATTCGATATAATGCTGGAGGGTAGTCACCATAATTGAAGTCATCTGCAACACCATTTTCAGATGGGTGTTCAGAATGTTCACTTCGTTCATTATTGGTATATTCTTCACGTTATACATTACCCTCTCTATCACTAACTCTATCACTAACCTTACTACAGAAGTCTTTGTCGTTTTGCTCCTCCGTCTGACTAGGACGTAGAGTAAATTTAATTGTACCAGTCAATATAAACTATTTGTCAACACCCTCTTCCCTAATTTTCCTATCCATCTCAACTTCTGTCTTTGCGATTTCAAATGATTGCGTAATTTATAACATATTCTTATTCTTGTACATTGTTGGGTTCCTGTCCGGTTGAACGAGTAGAGAAAGAGGCCGATAATTGTTTCGTATGTTTCTGAATGGTTCCCCATTTACGTTACCGTGAAGGACCTGAAAAACAGGTGTCTCACACGTAACGGCTTTTAACTGCCGTAATGCACTTTCTGTATCTTTCGGTATGGTCATCTCGCATTTGTGTTGATATTGAGTAAAGCTGATCAATGTTGGTGATGAAAAGTATAGGGTATGGAAACAAGATGAATGACAATGGGAAGCTGGGACGTATGAAAACAGGGTGAATGACAATGGGACGTATGGAAAATAATAATGTGCTCGTGGTTGGGTAAGCATTTATCAGAAAAAATGTGATTTTAATTTTGATACATAGTTGGATGTATGAAATTGAACATGTCATACGCCTTCCTTCACAAATCATCAATTTGTCATACTCCTGATATGTCACTTTCCGTAGTGTCAGCCCCCTTCTTACGTCACTTTCATGTTGACATACACCCAACACCGAACTTCTCAGCCTTGTCAGCAGCCTGATGGCGAAATGACCGAAAAAAGGAGATAAAGATACATTATTAATCCGTATTTCTCTTGAAATACCGACTTACCTATATTTGTATTTCTATTCTTATTTTAAATCAGAACGGTCAGGCATTCCAACTGAAACCGCTATTTTGCACTCTCACACACAATACCCCGACCCAGAATCTTTCTTTTTCTAATCAACAAATCGTCATCTACATCAACCACACCTACAAAATCAATCACAACTACTACAACATCAGCTACAACGATTTCGCTTGGTCAGAAAAAGAATCTGCGGACCCTGGCATGGATGTGTGTGTGGCAGCTAGTGAGGATCTAGTCACTGGTATTGACCAAACGGCGACTCATTTCGCAATGATACTTCATACAAAATTTTTAAAATTTGCTCCTGACGATGCAGTTTCCACAAAAAAGTACAAGGAGAGGTCTCCAAAGCCTTGTAAAGTAAAGTTTGACTAAATTGGGGCGGATGTTCAGAACATTAACGGCATATTGCGTAAATTACGCGTTTGGCCCCCAACAGGATGCGACAAAGATCAAAACAACTTGCATTGGCTGTTTCTTTAGACGTTGCTAAATGTTAAGAACTATCCTACTAAATGCAGTCCTTGGCCACTCGAAATGGTCGAACTATTTACCTTTTCATGTTCTCAAAGGAACTTCAAAGTTCGGATTTGATATTAACGCATCAACCGAAGACCATTAATCACAGTAAAATGACTAGGAAGAAAAATGTTAGAACATAAATAGAAGAAATTCTTTCGGAAATAATTCTATTGTTTGCTCAAGAGATGATGAAAATTTAATTGAACCAAACTACGGTGATGTAAAACAAAAATGAACATTGATAAACAGAGGGGGCCATACTGATAGAAAGCCAGCTAAATGCATATGTGAAGCCGAAAATGCTTCGAAACAAAATGCAAATAGTGCCACAGAAATTGCTATATGATACAAAAAAATGTTCCTCTTAAGGAAAAGTATCATGAGTGCATTTTATATGCTCCCTATGGAAACGGATCAAGAAAAATCAGAGCATGCTGAATATTTCAGGATCATGCGACATGCTTAGTGAAAAAGTGCACGTGAACGTATTAATGATGATTCACCTGGATATGAACGTGAGCTTGTTACTGCTGAATCACCTGGAGGTGCACGTGAACGTAGTAATGATGATTCAAATGAAGTTCTCCAACAACTAGTAGCAAAAAATACTACTTTTAAATCGCACCTATTTGATCCAAAATGTGATGTACTAGATCTGATTTGAAAGAAAAATGTTCGAATAAGTCAGATTTTTTGGACTCTCTTTCCATTATTTTACAAGTCCAAGCAGAACCAAAAATTTGACAACCATCATCAAGTCCAAATGCTGAACGTGTTTTGCACTGAAATTTATTTTAGTTTCCATCTCTGTTATTATCAAATCCTGGCCCTAAATTCCTAACTACGTCTGCCCATATTCTACTTTAATAGTTAATAGTTATCAAGTAGAACTTCTACGATCATATCGGGCAGTGTTATTGCGGCCTTTACTACTAGTATCATAAACTTATTGTCCTACAATCTACATGGATACTACAATATTTTCTATCGAGACACCAACACTCCAAAAGCTCTCTCAACATCCTTTCGTACCACTTCTTGTTCTGTACTATATGCCTTTTCTTTTCTACTGGCAGGTTCAGTGATTGTTTCGAAGAATATAGCCAAATTTGAATATATTCCACCGGCTAAGAAGTAAAGTAAACTACGTTCTTTCTGATTAACATTGTACTTAAAATCAAGTAGTAAATTACCAGTTGTAATACGTTCAACTATAGAGGAAGAATCAAGAACGTTAATATTATTTCGAATTCCAGGGCTTCCTACATTACATGAAAATATCCATAATTTAGCGCTGGCAACAGCTTATAGAATAACTGTTGGATTTTTTCTTTTCCCTTGTACTGTCCTGACCATGCAATTGGACACTCATTCCATTCCCAGTGCTGGCAGTCCCAACTCCAACTACCGACACATATGGCAAAGCCACGATTTTCATTAATTGTTAAATATACGATTCAGATAGATTTCATTTGGAGCTCTTAAGAATGCCGGACCATAAATTTTGACAATTTTTTCTACAAATGCAACGAATGATATCTTCGCTGAACGCCTCAGAAAAATCCTGTACAGGCTGTGCAAGATTTTTCTGAGGCGTTCAGCTTTAAATGATTAACCTTGTCCTAAAAGACGCAGAGACGTAATAATTCGCATCTTTGGATGAATCCCACTGTCACCAAGAGCATATTTATGATGAACAAAAATGTCATTTACACATACATCGTTGCATATTTTATCAAATAAGGTTCTCGGCATCCTGAACATTATTTCAAAATCTCTTTCATTATATATATGTGAAGATAAAAAGTGCAAATCGTCAAATAACTTCATCGACAAATTGAATTTCTGGTTTATATTTGGTTGCTTGCCTTGATATGAACCACCCCATTTCGAATCTCCATCTGGTCGTTGGCCACGTTTCAGTAATGATCCTGACTGTAGCAGTGTACAAATTGAATCGTCATCATTAGAGTCATCACTTTCGTCTGAAGATGTCCATGTTTTATCGACGTTAGATATAGTCTTGTTAGTGAACGTGCGCTCCCACTAATGAATCGTTGTATTTACCTTTCTTTAAAATTACAGATACAAAATGTGCGGTACGAAATGTGAACATTTCGAATTTTTGGACCATCTGGGTTTTTTGGATGAAATTACACAAATATTGCGCAAAATAATTTTTTTTACAAGTGGCAAGAACAGTGTAATCATTTTTCCTAAAAATAGCAATAGGGACACACGCGGTGGAGATGCTCTAACAGTAGTTAGCAAAAATAGTAGGAAATATGTCCAGAATATGTCAAGCAGAGAGCACCCATGATTATTCAGAGAAACTCTCACACTCCCCCCGTGCTTCACGTTATCTGAAGTTGTGCGTGAGCGAATTGATGTAGCAGTGAATAAATCAAGTACAAACTTTATTTCAGGTAGGGACAACTGGTTTTGTCAGAATATTAGCCAGATTTTGAGCAGTAGAGATGCGATAGAGATCGAAGTTGATTGATTTGATATGGTGGTCGAGGTGATGCTATTTTCTGTCGATATGTTTTCGACGCTTGGTCTTACCAGTATGTGCTGCGATATCAATGACGCCGTTGTTATCTACGAAAAAGGGGTACGTGGTAATTTTGAAGATCCCAGTTCTTATAGCAGACGGTGTATTCAAAGGATGTCTTGTAGCGCTTGGATTTCCGCGACATATTCTGCCTCCCAAGTGCTAGTAGCTACGGTTGATTTTTTTCGAGATACTCAGTAGATAGGTGTACCAAAGGAAGTGATTAGAGACTCCGATGTGGATCACCGAGCACCAGTCTGCTGACTCGGCGTAGATAGAGTCGGAGAAGTACGTTATAGGAGATGGGGAGGAGGCTGTAAATGTGAGTCCTATTGTTTGGTATCGATGTAGGTATGGGACCAGATCCAGATGTTGGAGAAGGAATAAATGAGTTTTTGTAGGTGTTGTTTTTGGGTTGGGTACGGGATGTATTTAGGGATAGTGGTATTAATGAAGACGACATGGGGGTGGGGAGGTTTGTGGAGAGGTGGAGGGAAACAGGAGAGTGCGGAGGCAGTAATTGAGTGGGTTTAATTGTTCTAACATGATGCCAAATGTTTTTGTAGACATTTTTTGATATATGTAGTAAGGTATAAGAGTAGGGATGGCATCGAGCAATCGGAGATGGTAGTGTGAGTATCCGTAGAAGATCAGTGGAGATGAGAAATGAATCATTGTGAGTGGATATTATGTCATCGGTTTTTTGTGATATCATGAACGTAAATTAGATTACTTGGTATGTCAGGTGTAATATTGACCTGAGTGCAGATAGTGCAGATGGCTGTGGAATATTAGGGAACCGGAGTGTGTGATAGATGTGTTGTCATTGATGGCAGTGATGTAGTACTGGCTATTGGTTGGTGATGCTATGGAAGATCCAGATACTTTAAATGTGTGGGGTGAGCTCCGCTGTAGAGAAGTAACTTACCTCAACTTTCGTCGCCGTCATCCGATTGGATTGATCGAGCGCTATCATATGCGATGGGATGTGAAGATAGGGAGCATTTTGGGATGGATTGATGAATTGGGCGCGAGTGATCTCAGGTAGAGGATTGGTTATTAAAATGATGAAGGAGTTGTGGTTTTATGAGATATGGTCGTTATTGTTTGGGTAATTTAGTTCCTAGCGAGTTGGCCGGAGCACGGCATTTAGGTTCATTGTGATTAAAGGAACGGCCAAACTTGGCTGCATGAAAATTGTATAATTCTTCATTTTGGCGACGGTAGTTGCTGGATGGTGTTTGATAATAACGTTGGGTTTGAGAACGGTGAAATGAGGACAGATTTGAAGTGTTCATGGAGTGGTGTTCGATGGAGTGGATCATGTATTCTAGTGATTGATTATAGGGTGGCATGTTGATCAGGAAGAGAGTAATATTATAGAAAAGAAGGTGGTATGTATTTTTCGTGCAATGGTTTGCATGCAGTATATATTCTACTAGAATATATACTGCAGTTCCACCATAGCGTAGATTGATAATAGAAAAATTTCGTAATTAGGTGTTGAATAAATAGAGGTGGTGCCAAATTAGGCCCATAACCTGTGGTGTAACAAACAAAATCGATGAGAGAATAGTGATGGAGTGAGATGATTTCTCTCATACGAACACTTTAAGACTGTGAGACTTTCTCATATCATACTGTGACATGAAAAACACATCCTAACACAAATGACACGCTACATGTCTATTATCTTTCAATTAACAGTATTAAAAACAAAATGAAAGTGTTGAAGAAATTGAGACAGATCGTCTTCTCTTCACTGTTCTTATATCACCACGTGTTACGGGAATATATACAACCACTACGCACATATCAGTTATACATACGAAAACATATCATATTAATGATAATTATATATTATAATTCCAACAATTCCTAATTACGGCAAGATCCTATTTACACGATTCATCCCCCTAATATTCATAATTAAGATAGAGCAACATGCAGAATCCACCCCAGGTCCACTCCAGATTTAACAACAACTACCTCCAATGTCTAACTTCCCTATACATCAACCAACCATCCCGACATCACACAAAGACAATTTTGGACCGTTGTTTCTATCTATTTGTTGCGAGGATGAAACACTACAGATCATGAAACATGTCGAATACATCAATTACATATACAGTGAATCCCACCACAAGTCGGTCACGGCGCTCACCAGAGTCTTACTAGCCTCCATACTTGCAGATATAGAAAATTACGTTATTACGCCGGGCATCCCGATCAATCCGTGCTTTATCATCACACGCGTCAAACAACTCCTAGAACTACCAACACCGGCAGATCATTATTATCTATAACTACAGGCATTTGACACCATCATAAACTATTATTACACACTTGACGATTCTTTGACGCTCACAACAAAATACGAACATTGATCACCACAGCACAATACCCCAAGATTCAAAATGAAACAACAACTATGAAATTCATAATCACAAGTATCCCAAATCATCCTACACATTGAAATCTCATTTGAAACGTCAATCCAATAGACGGTTCAACT
>JAULBU010069312.1:0-10680 GCA_032358235.1 Odonthalia washingtoniensis
AAAACACCGAGGAGGACCTTCTCGTAGTGCATAAGTTACGTCGTCAACAACCAAATTCAATAACCTACCGACGTCATCACCGTCGCCGTTCAACATCTTCTTTTCAGACGCATCTGTAATAGCCGACTTATATCACCACATATCTACCTACTCTATACAAAAAATCAAAGCATTGTAATCTGCTATGGAAAGTGCATATGTTCATCAGTCCGCGAGACGGTCTGTACATATTAGAGAAACGCAGGAGGAGACACCTGTATCAAATATACGTCATCATTCAGTAACACGTGTTGGGACAAAACCTGCACGTGGCCCATGTAGTAAACCGAGTAATTCATCAGCCCGTGAATTTATGTCCAGAATAAATCAACGAAAAACAAGTAAAGAAATGATTTTCAGTCCACCTAGTGGAGGAGATGAGAGTGAAGTGGAGGGATGTACCGACAATAATTTCGAAGAGACCGTGACGGAAGGTGCAGAATGCTTAAATGACGTAATGGCCCAGACTGGGAAAGTGGATGGTGAAAGAAGAATGGATGTATTACATCGGCTTCTGAATCCACCTCGTGACGTTGTATTGACTAGAGGTGAACCAAATAATGAGAAAGAAACTTCAAAAAATGACAATAGTCGCGAAGATATAGACGATTTTGAAGAAGAAGACTATGGTCATATGAGAAGAGATACTTGTGAGACGGAGAATAGGAGAATAGGAAAAAATTGTAAAAGACCCATACGGGATACTGGAGATAGTAGCCTACTGTCTGCTGCTACATGGGGTCCCAATGATACCCTCGCTCGTACTGAGGACGTCCTCATAACGTGCGAGGGTATCATTGGGACTCCATGTAGCAGCAGGTCAATTCGACAAATAGTAGAATATGATGCAAGAAATGATTGGGTTGGGTAAGAGACAACCAAGACACGGACTGGCCTTCAATCGTCTCTGGGAAGAAATCGGGACGGAACACATTCCGGTATCTCGAAGCGCATGCTACGGTATGATAGTGATGAAGACTGTGTAATAACTGTTGCAGAGGACAGTACAAATGTAAGAATGGGACAGTCTAAGAAAGTAGGAGGACACGGTCTCAATTTGTACAGAGCAAAAAGAAGTGTGGTTAATAATGATATTGTCGATATTACTAACGAAGGGAAGAGGAAAAGTCTGTCGGACGTCCTCGTAGATCTAGAACAAAAAAACGAAAAATGGTAATGATGGAAAAACGAGTGGGCCCTAATGGAGTGTTCCGGAAGTCTTGAACCTTGCCAAAGAGTGGGTGTTACAGACTCAACAGCTTGTTCAAACTGAAGAAACGCTGTGGAATGGTATTGAGAAATGTTGTTTAGAGCAGTTTGGTATGTCGAAAAGCAGGGAGTCTATGAGAAGCAAATGGCCGATAGCCAGCAGGGATTGTCAGTTGTGGAATGCCTGCTACAAACGAGGCCTGGAGATGAACAGGACGGGAAACGCCCAGCAGCAGGAATTACACAAACTGACACATGCAATTTACGGGAGTCGTAGGAGATCTGAGATTGGAATAAGCTTTAAATATGCTGTAGTGGCAGAATACCTGTCTACCATTCCTAAATTTGGAGATGTGAATGAAAACGGAGGGGTAACTATACAGCGGAAAAATACATATGATTCGATGGTGACTGGAACTCCATCAAATGGTGCAGATAGAGATGGGATATTCGATGTTACCGAGGTTGAAAAGTCCGAGCCGCTTGATGCAAGACAGTATACAGACGGACTTGAGAGTCCGAAAAGTACCATTGGGCCTGTTTGTAATGACTCGCATCACAGCGGAGATGGAACAAGGCGATATGATTGTTTGGATACAGAACGCCGTAATCTCGGAGACGTTAACAATGATGGGGGAGGATGTGAGAGAAGGGCGAGAGCGGAGACCAAGCGTTATTAAAACAATTAAATGAAGGGACCGAAAAACTACTGCAGATAATACAAACTCGAAATCAATTGAAGACATAAAAAGTGCAATGAACGAAACAAACCGAATCCTAAGAGATGTAAGCAAGGAACAGCAAACTGCAGGTAAGGATGAACGCTTATACCTCAGTTTGCAGTTCTTACGGAAAGGGTCTGAAGCCTACAACAGGTTGTTGCAGAGGATGACTAAACTAAGTGGTGGTACAAGTTCTGATGACTAATATTAGAAATTTGGTGTACTCAGGGCATATCTTCTACAGATATGCTGTGAAACAGAAGGGGAGTGGAGCAAATGACTTTTTTCAAAAAGTTTGGTCTCTTTTTTGTATTTTTTTGTAGGTTCAAACAATAGAATGGAAAAGGTGAGATGTTGATGGTGGTTGGTAGGTTTTTAACCGAATCTCATTCCTGCTGAAAATTAAAGGAGAAGAGTGGGTACTTCTTCACGTATGCTGTGAAGAATAATCGGATTACTACAAGTGGGGTTATTATTCAAAATGTTATTTCTCTTTTTTAATTTTTTGTAGGTTCAAATTACTAAAATGAAAAAGGCGAGATGTTGATGGGAATTGGTGAATTATTCACCGATTCTCATTCTTGTGACGACAAATTATAGGGGAGGAGTGGGTACTTCTTCACGTATGCTGTAAAGCATAATCGGAGTGCTACAAGTGGGTTCGTCATAATGTCTCTTTTTTGGGTTTTTTTGCTGGTTCAAATCAATAATATGAAAAACGGGAGATGTTGATGTTGGTTGGTGAGTTTTTAACCGATTCTAATTCTTGAGACTGAAAATTATAGGGGAAGAGTTGGTAGTGACCATCGAGTCACGAAAACAGCACGCCACTTTTCTGAAAAAGCAAGTCATTGAAGCATTGCTAATCAACCAATTAGCATCTAGCCACGACGAATGGACTTGGACGATTCTCACTAAATAATGTGGAGGTCGATTGTACATCTGCAAAAGTGACTAGGAATTCCTAGACGTCAGTATGTATACATCATACGCACGCCACTTGGGCCAACGAGAATGAAAGGTTAGAAGTAAGGAATAGATATCAAGGAGGTGATAACGGCGAAGAGAGGGAGACCAATACTTATAATAAGCAACCGTTCATTGTAGGGAAAGGAGGAAAATAAATTAAAGTAGGTACAACACAACTTGTTACAGTTAGTGAGAGAGGAAAAGCAGAACGGACGATTTTCATCGTTAAAATGTCGTATGGTTCGTGTGGGAGGCACAACAGACCGGAAGGCGTCGTTCTTTACAATTTCGTAAGGTTGGTGCAGAGGAACAGCAGATATGAGTACGTCTTTCTCCTTAAATTTGTAGGGATTGTGCAGAGGAACAGTACACCGCATGACGTTCATCTCTTCAGATTGGTAGGGTGGTGGGATGGGAACAGCAGAACGGATGATGTACTTCTCTCAAACATGATAGGGGTCTTAGGTTTGCGTGGTTATTTCACTGTTGTGGAATAGAATGTGCTGTGATGGATGATACTGGTCAGCGATTGAATGGGGTGAAAGTATCGAATTTCATACATCCGCAAAAAGCACGAAAAAAACTGGGAGGCAGTTGAATGGGGTGAAACATCAAAGATGTTATGTGGCACATTGCGGGTATCTGGAGTAAGCATGGAAAAAGTGGATAGCCTTCAGAAATTTCGGTACTGTAAGAAGATGTACACGTGTTACAATCTTTCAATTTTCATTGTTTATGCTGTTTCTACATTTTTGGCAGTGCACCTCATCATACGGCTAATTCGACATGACATGTCGATAAAGGGATGTGATTTCCACGCACATAATAAACTCGTACTTCCGGTACCGACAATACGATCCTGCGAAATGAATGTGCTTACAATCACATGACAATCCCCTGTTTCCGATAAACACAATAGGATCCTGAAAAATAAATTCCTGACTATGCAATCAGGTAGCTGAAAGGAGCGTTGAAACTAAGAATATAATATCTTCTACACCCCTGACGATGAAACATAAAATTGAAAGCCGTGATTATGAAAACACATCATCAACGGTACAGAACATAAACATCAAATAAAAAGCAGACTAAACTTCGAAAGAAGAAAACAATGCCAAAAGTTAGTACTTTACTACATATTACGAACAAAAATTAAACGGGCACAACTGTCGAAGGCAAAAAACCCAACAAAGTCAAAAGTTAAAAACACACAGCATCATCTTCATCGTAATGAGGATACTGGGAGAGAAAAAATATTCTTCACTAATTACCGTTCTTATTCCTCATCATAATCCGAACTTATCTTCTATTCTCTGTCCAATTCCCTGATCATCATGTCCAGAATATACATATACCGGTCTACATATTTCGGTACCAGTTGCATCATCCTGTAATTTATCTCCACCCTTCTCTCACATTCTTGATAGCTCAACAATCTATTTATAGGCTTCTTATTCGTATGCTCTTCTACCTTCCTGTCCTTCCTGTCCCTCTCCGTGTCCTTTTTCCTTCTTCTTTTTCTTATCATGTCCCTTCTTCTACATTTTACTCTTTTCCATCTCACATATTTCTCTCCTTCTTCCTTACATGTTGTAGTTCCATCTTATTTCATTACATCTTTAACTTCCTTCTCCTCAACTTCTTCAGTAACCCCCCCAAAATTTTGGATAAAATAATAGGTACTCAGCAGCCTCACCATACTTGCATTAGGTCGCATTTTTCTTCTCTCCATTTTCCATTTCTTTCCCAGTATTTGACTTGAATACCGTCATCACCATCTACACCAGTTCATCATCCATGTATCCACTGCTTTTGCCATTCATAGATGTTCCCTCGCATCCAAGTACTTCGACACCCCTTCTGCATCATACACCACTTGTCCTTCATTGCAGAAGGGAGTCGATTCAGATTAAATTTGTCCTTTCAGTACTCACACTTCCCCTCCCACATCGTTTCTTCCGTCTTATTTGTCCCCTTCATGCTCTGAAGAATCCAATCCTTTGTCAAATGTAGTTCTTCTATTTTCGAGAAATGATTTACTCCCTTACTTTGTCCCCCACTCATCACCCACCGACCTGTTTCGCCCAATTTTCTCTTGCATTTATTTTTGGACCCAATAGGACTGCTCATTTCATTTCTCCATGTTACCTGTTACATCCCAGCCACAAAATCAGAAGAACTTTTATTGAATATGCGAGGAACTATAGTAGGAATAGACACATCAGTAGTACAATCATCTGAAGAAAATAGAATTCAATACGCACACAATCAGAATCAAAAAAAAATTATGTAGAACAGTTAGTAACGTTGGGTTGTATTATATTGTTAGTATTGCTGGGAGTGTCTATAAGAAGTCCTTTATTCGTTGTCTTCCTTCGATTTCCTCGTAGTTCACGCGATTGGTTAATTTACGGATAAATATTCTATTAAATTTCCTCTCGTGGGCTGTTACTGGTGAAGGTGGGGCCAATTGCAGTTACTACTCGGTTTGAAGATGACTCTATTTTCATCAAACACTTCCCGCCTCTATGACGTCCTCATTTTCCATTGTTGTCGCAAACTTTGGACATTATGTCGCGTCCCTGAAATGTATATATGTTCTAGAGAGGATGGAACGGCTTCGACATGAAGAATGTCGTTCTCTCCACATCCCCACGAAGTTAATTCATCGTTAGGCGTTGAAGGAGGTGCTGTATATGAACTGGTTAGTTAGTTGATGTTAATCACGCTTGGTGCATCGCTTGTTGAAGGTTACAGTTGGTGGTTTGAATGGAACTTCTGTGACCGTTCTTCCAAGGAAAAGGAATGCGGTCTACCTCTTCTACGATTTTTATGAGACAAGTAATGTGCCATTCGTTCTTTTCCAACGTACTCCTCGTTACCCTTCACTGCTTTGGTCACCTTCACCGGATACCCTTGAACGGTTTCCGGATTTTGGATTTATTTGAACTGAAGTTCATTTCAAATAGATCCAAAGTTGTGAAATATGACAAATCGGGACTGTTTTACGTTGATGCAGATGCTGCATGGAGCTTTTCTCTCCACAAAATGAAAGCAGGCTCATTCTCCTACAAACCCGGAAGCCCTTGATTTCAAAAATATTTGTGTCGTATACCACGAGACAGCGGTAGTGTATTCCCGGAGGAGGCACACAGTGTTATAAACAGAGGTATATTTCACTGTACACCTCCGTATGTGGGCCACCATTAAATATTCTGAAACTAAGCTCTCACTTGGCCGAGCCAACTGTATGTTAACTGTTGCTAAATATAAGTTGGTGGGTTTAGATTCGGTTTAGTATCAACGAACTCAGACTAAACACGAAACTAAACCCGATTAAAAATTAATCTACCTTACAATCTATTGGTAGTGCCCCAAATTTTCTCCTTTTCACTGTATGTAGTACAATTCTAATAAAACTTATACTAGCTGGAGATGCTCTAAGTGAAAGTTGATACAAAAACATTGTCTGCCCATTTTACCAACAATTGAGTAGTACCACCCAACTTTCAACTCACGCTGCAAATTCTCTATATACCAGACAGAAAAACCGTCTGATTATATTATGACTCTACTACACACGCTGTTATAAATTTTCGTGCTTTTATTACGATACATATAAGACATTTTCTGTCTATATATACATCATAGAAACCTTGCAGCAATTGATCCTCCTCTTCAAACCTCCAACCCTGAACAAAGAGAAAGAGAAATGGCCAAATCTGCCACTTTTGTCTTTAACCAACACGAAATCAGACTAAGATTTCATCAACTTGCGGGCAACCAGGTCTACTCCACCTCAATCACAAGAAGCACCGACATAAACCGATTAACCGCGTACTAACACGACCAATGAACTGTCCGGTCAACATTCTATGTCGGAGCGAAGCAGATCAGCAACTTGGTGAAAATCCATCAAACACAAGCATAACAAACTCCCCTAACCTCTCAACCATTTTTCCCAACTCCTCGAATATCAGAATTCTATATTGTGAATTAAATAAATGCAACCGATTCTACGATAGCAAAAATAGTTGCGACGTTCAATAATTCGATTGCTACCTATTATTCTGGGGATCCCCAAAAGGATCTTAGAATTGAGATAGAAACTAATCTCTATCCAACACTTTTTACATTATCCTCTGTCCAAAGAGACCCTTCAATCTACAAACAACTTCGGTCTGTTCTTAAAAGGGCAGAAAAATCATTCCAATCATCCGCTGTGCGAACCAACGACCATATTGGAGTAAAATTGATTCAGAAAATTTGGACAGGAAGAGCACAGGAGTTGATTTCTCTATACCACAAGATCAAACAGGCTCTAAGTTCAAACAGGAGATTGAAATGTTCCAAACAGTTTTCAATTCCTGACACATTGTGTGTCATTACTGACCCACCACCACCATATTCAATTGAATCATCTACTGAGAAAATCAACAACATCTCTTACAAGGAAGCACTACTGGATTCATCAATACCAAATTTATCAATAACAACATCATCTTCATTCATATCTTCTATATCAGGAAACGCGAATCTACCCAATCCTCTATACAATCCTATATCACAACAAGTAACAATCAATGTACAAATATCTCACTCAGCACATGGTAATCATCAGACCTTTAATCATCAACAATTTAGGCATCGGCTCTTTATAAATCAAACTAAAATTTGTTCCCATTATTAAAACATTAACCAAAATCACCAGCAACAATCATGGTTGGTGGTGATTTTAGTTGATTTGATATGCAATCATTAGTATCAAAAATTTCCACCAGTCAACTACTTGTGGTGCAATACGAGTATACGCGTATTCTTTATTTAACTCAATTGTGAGTAATGTCTATTCTGCCATTGTAGAGCAATTCGTTCTTGACACGTGTATTTTTGTGACTTTTGTCATATTATTTCTTTTGTGTAGGACCACATTTTAGGGTGGCCTCTCACAAACACTACGTGTAATTCGGACATTGTTGCCCATTACAGTGTATCGGTGGCTCCCACTCCACTAACTTGTACAGTTCTCTCCCCCTCCCGCCGTTCGGCAGCAGGTAGAGTCTACTTAAGAGGTTTTTTGGCATGTTCCTTTTTTCCTTTATAAATAAGACAAGCAACTTCGAGTCTGAACCCAACCCCGAAACTTGCGTTTCGACGACCATAACTAATCTCTTTCGGCTACGATAGTACTTCAATCTCTCTTACGAGAGTCGCTCAACTGACCTTACAAGTGTATTAATTTACCTAACTCATCCCTCGTCGTGTTCGCGCTCACCACGTTACAAGCGTATTCATCGGCCCAAATCACCTCCACCATCTCGTACTCCGCCGATCTTCGTCGTTGATAAGCAACCCCAACAACGCCGTTATCCGGTTGGACGCCACCTAAACACCTACCCTCCCCTTTGATGGAGTTCACTGCCGACACAAGCTATTGTGGAAAGAGGACTCGAACATTTATTGTACCGATCACTCTCAACCTTCCTTCTTGTAATTTCATTGCACTACACTACTCAGTACCCCACAACTTGCCTTAAAAAATCTACTAGCTACGGCAAAAATTGTTCATCCTAAAACTTGTAGCGGGACCTAATGTTTTGAATGGACTCGTTATGGTTGATTTCAAACCAACCATACCGATTCCATCCAAAACATTAGGCCCGGCAGAATCAAACCCAGAAGTACAGTCAAGACAACCAAATGTGGAAACTCATCAACACAATCAGCAATAGACCATTCGCTCTCAAAAAACCAAAATTTCGGAGGACAGTTACCATCTAAGACAACCTAGTCATTTCTTGGAAGATCATTAAATATCCCAAAACCAAGATGATACTCAGCCTAACTACCAGCATTCGCCAACACGAAAACCGGGAAGAAACTCGGAGCGTTATAATGAAATTTGCAAAGATGGATCCGCCGTTTTGAGGTACGTCCATCCCAAAAGACGAAACCTTATTTCCGGGACAAACCACCGCAAAAGATCTATTCTTCTTATAAAAGGAGTAATTCTCAATCCGATCGAGAGTGACGAAATGGTACAGGAAAATATTGTAATATGGCGTTGCAGTACGTCGTTCGTTTAGTCATCACTTTCATCATCTTGAAGTTGATGAATACAACAAACTTCGTCACCAATCATGAGCATTCTCACCAATGAACTCACACCACTTATGGGCAAACTCGCATCAACACCGGGAAAAAGGGGACCCGAGACAAGTGCTCGTTTCAATACTTGATACAATCCTCTCTATATACAATCAAAATAGTATGAACCATTTCCAAGGTTCTATTAAAGAGTATTTTATTGGGCACACGGATGAAATTATGGAAATATGTCAGCATCCGGAGTTAAATAATTAACATCGTCTCCAACTTCTCTGACATACACTGAAGAGAAATTCGGTCAGTAGATATCAGGTCATAGCAAAGTATAGTAATATTGTACAAAGGTGCATGAGATATTTATGAAGCTCTTCCTAGCGGAGTCATTAATGGAAAGGACTTCAACTCTTCTCGAATCTAGATTCAAATACTTCAATACCAAGGATACATAATACGAAGATGCATTATTGGACTCTGATTACAAAAGGGATATTTACAATTCCGTACGATTTAAAGAAGTTCTGCAATGAAATTTGTTTATCCATCAATGATTTTTGATAACCTATAAAGTAACTTACAAGTTGTTATAAATGTTAAAACTACTACAAAACGGATAATATGAGGGAAACCAAAAGAATAACGGGCGAAACTCTAAATGATGATATATATTGTTCATCACTATATTCTTCTAAAGATCTATTGAATGTCAAAATAAATGAGAAAGGAATCAAATTTTATTGAAATCAAATTCTCTTCTACAGGCAAATACAGCGTAATTTCAGCTATGAGTGGGGACTTCACTATGATCAAAATGAAATCTAAGGGTCATTAAAACCGATCAAGGGCGACTTTTTTCAACTTCGTCGATCCAGGTCATTATCAGTATGACTGCAAGAATCCTGGTAAAGAGGAAAAGATCACTCATAATTCAATAAATAAATCCAAGGCACATGGATATATAGATGTCATCTTGTCAAATTTATATGGTCAATTAATCTCCTAAGGTGTATCACTCTATGATTAAGGTTGCGTATTTTCCTGATGGCGTAGGTCTGAGTATAGTTTCAAACTCCCAGTCGAGTTTAATAATTGAGTTGCCGTCCACCAACACCCAGGAGCTTCCTCGGCAAATACAATTAGTCAAAATCCCATCTGAAAAGCAAGAGCAACAAACTTTCGTGCCCATGATGACCTTTAGTTTCAACTTTAACTATATGTGTTTTATGTCGCCAGTCGCTCAGACGAAGAAAAATGGAAACCACAGTCGTCAATTCGTGTAGCATGTCCACCTTCTGAACCCAAATGCGAAACCTGAATCCCGTGATGATCCGTGCTCGAATCCATCGGTAACTCCAACAATCAGAACTCCTAAGATTATAGCGGATCCTGAGGTACTCATTACTGAAACCACCTCTGGTAGTCTGGATCCGCACTCGTTGTCGAAAGGCGACAAATTTATATCAGGGTCGTCTCTATCACCACGGAGTACTGTGCTCAGGAATTTTATACGGGACTAATGCAGGACGAGATGGATGCGGTAAACAGGATGGGATTGATAATGAATGTGTTCGACTTTGACAAATCATCAAAGGACATGACGTATTCAGAGAGTAAGGGGGGGGTGAAACTAAAAGAG